>JARQZK010001578.1:7500-117500 GCA_030704885.1 Cynegetis impunctata | reverse complement strand
TTGCTGACGCCGGACAAAAAATTTAAAAACCCCGGACATTTGGGTAAAATTTAGATCTTTCCCGGACATCCCGTTAAATATAGTTTTTTCGAATAATATAAAACATCGTTTATATTTTAATTTATTTAAACTTTAAACCGCTTGTTTGCGATATAAACAAACAACAAAAAATAAATAAAATATCAACTTACTAATAGGTATATAACACAGTTTCCAGTTTTCTCTTTTTGAGCTAATCTGGTAACGAAAATAATCAGAAAAACTCTCAAATGAAAAACAACTTATAATGATAATTTTTGGTAGATCAAAATAGATCAAATAGACTATATTCTACATTGTAACAACAAATTATAGGATAGGTCATCAAGTTCGGTTAGATATAGGTTAGGTAACAAATAGCCAAAATTATTTATTAACTATAAATTAAAAGTAAGTAACAAGTTTTAATTTTAACGTGGTCAAGTTCTTTTCACTAATTCAACTTAACTTGATCTTTCTCAGACTTGCTAATTTCTGCCAAAATGTCTTTCTTTTCCATCAGGAATTTTCAAAAGGGGAGCAAGTCAAGTCTTTAAAATTATACTTTATTTTGGTCAAATGAGAAACCGTATGTGTATTTAGCAAGTTTCTCTCTGGATTTAGCTCGTATGATGCTTACGATTATAAATTAATTTTTAATTATGATTTGTTTTAACCCTCTCGGTCACGAATTAAAACTATTGGAGCGAAAAATCTGAAATTTACTGTAATGCAACTTATGATTTTTTGAAAATTTTTGATGTTAAATTCAGATTTTCAAAATGCCCCGTTTGGGCACTATGACATGTCCCCAATTATGGACATCATGAGCTGATGGAAAAAAAAATTTTGAAATATTTTTAGATGGTAAAATATCAATATGTTCCATTACTTATTTTTTTAAATATATTTATATTATTTTTGCGCCCATTTTCGAAGTACTGAAGTGTATTGAATTCAAGTTTTGCAGAATCAAAATAAAAGTGCCGTTATATTCACCTAGATGTTGCCTTTACCGCTAGTTCACAATGTCCTCAAACTAGTACGCTGATTACAGTATGCACAAACATCACCTAACGCAATTGCTTTGGAGCAAGTCTACACTTATTTTGAACGTAAACAAACAGTTTTCAAACACATGGACTTATGAATATAGCCAACAAATAAATAAACAGTAGAGCGCTACACTGCTGTCATAGCTACCCTACGGAATCCCATATTTCAAATGCATGATTATTTTTTTGATCAGCTTGAAGCTGGCAGCATACATATTCATTCGGAAGAATATAATGTCCACAACTGAGGACAATGTGACAGAGGAGTAAGAGCAAGCGGTACTTCATAGGAAAAAATCCAAAGTAGGTTGTCCTCAACTGAGGACAAGGTGAGCGAGAGGGTTAATATATTGCTCATCTTTAAATCAATCGGGATTTTTCGGACACAAAATTTGTCCGGGTTTTACCCTGACATATTTTGAAAACCCCGTCCGGACGACCCTCGGACGCCCCCTAAACTAGGACAAATCCGGGGGATCCCGGACGGATGGTAACCCTATATTGGTGGAATATGAGTATTGTGTTCAATTTTCTTGAGAGTTGGTAAGTTTCTGAAGTCTTCACTACAAATATTTTCTGCGTGTTACTTTAATTTCTTCTCAAATGCAAATATATTATTCGTTCTTTTAGTTTTTACCTTATTTTCTCCTTTGTACTTAATTGAGGGATCAGATCGTTGACTTGTTGTTTATGTCACATAGTCACTCAGTTGCCCAGTTTCAGTTTAGAATTTGGGTGTATGGCCCGATAAAGAAAAAGTATGAGTACCACTGCTCTATGTTAAATTGTTAATATCATTTATTGGATTCTTGACTGAATAATTTTTCTCAGTTGTACCTTGATATTTTAGGATTTTTAATTTATCTAACAAGTTGAAACTGAGTGTAAAAGTTGATATTTACCGTGGACTTCAAGAAGGTAACATGAGTTCAAAGTCCATGGACAGAATCTTTCTCTGCTATGGAAAATAAGAAAAAGTTTTGGGAGAAGAAGGAAACCGAAATAGAAACTCTCGGTCGAAATCTTCTAGAGATGCATCACTCCATAAAGCTCCTTCGGAACTTTGAAACTGCAAGTTCCAAAGGGTATCTGGATCTCTATGAGAACAAATTACACCTTTTCACTGGCTTCCTAACAGGACTCTCTTCTCTCTCTTCTAGCCGTTTTCTATCCTTTGGATATAGGCCTCTCTCATATTTTTCCAGTTTTCCCTGTTCTGTGCCACTTGGTACCAGTTAAGTCCGGCTGTTCTTTTGATGTCATCATACCATCTTTGTTGTGGTCTGCCGGTGCTTCTTTTCTCCCCTCAAGGTCTCCATCTTGTTGTTTTTCCGCTCCAGTTGGTTGTATTTCGGGCAACATGTCCGGCCCAGTTCCATTTAAGACTACCTATTCGCCTCACTATGTCTTCGACCTTGGTTCTGTTTCTTATCCACTCATTGGTTTTATGATCTTTAAGCGTTATTCCTATCATTTTTCGTTCTATTGATCTTTGGTGTATCTTCAATTTATTCAAGATTTTCTTTGTTACGACCCATGTTTCACATCCGTAGGTTGTTACAGGGAGAATGCATTCCATGTAAACCTTGGTTTTTAGTTTGAGGGGTAGGTTGGAGTTGAAGACGTGTCGCATCTTCCCGTAGGCCGCCCATCCTAGATGTATTCTATGGTTAATTTCAAGTTCTTGATTAGTTTTACCCAATGTTATTTCTTGACCTAGGTAGACATAAGAGTTCACTTTCTTTACCTGTTGTCCTAGCACATTTATACTCTCTATGTTTGTCCGTTGGTTTGTCATGAATTTGGTTTTAGAAATGTTAATTTCCAGGCCTACTTTTCTTGCTTCTTGTTGTAGTTCTATAAGCATGTGTTCTAATTCTTCACTGTTTGGGGCAAAAATGGCAATGTCATCAGCAAATCTTAGATTACTTAGTTTTTCTCCCGATATATTAATTCCTTTGTTTTCCCAGTGTGGGCTCTTGAAAACGTCCTCTAGCACCAGTGTAAACAATTTGGGTGACACAATGTCTCCTTGTCTAACGCCTCTTTTAATTATGATTTCCTCAGTGTCTTCATATAGCCTTACTTTCATTTTTGAGCGGTCATTTAGTGTCTGTATAATGTTAATATATCGTTGGTCTATTCTTGCATTTTTCATTGACCTGATAATTGCCCAAAATTCAACTGTGTCGAAGGCCTTTCTAAAGTCTATGAAGGCGACCCATAATGGGATGTTATATTCCGTTACTTTTTCGTTCAGTGTCCTTACGGTGTGGAGATGTTCTATTGTACTCATGCCTTTTCTGAAGCCCGCCTGCTCATAGGGTTGGTATGCGTCAAGTTTGCATTCAAGGCGGTTTGCTATTATTCTCATAAAAAGCTTGTAGATCTGTGATAGCAGGCTGATTGGTCTATAGTTTTCTAGGTTGCTTGGATCACCTTTCTTATATATCAGTATGATATATATGATATATATCCTAACAGGACACTGTCTCCTAAGTAAGCATCTGATGAGAATAGGTTTATCAGAAACTGGCGAGTGTAGATTCTGCGGGGAGGAGGAGGAGGAAATCTCTGTTCTACTGGTTACAGAATGCCTCATCATTGCAAGCCAACGGAAAGAATGCTTTTGAAATGAAACTTGTAGGAGTGTGGAATTAACCTTCTTGAAGCCTTCCCAGATATGGGAGTTAATTAGTAATCCTGAACTAGCAGGCGAGCTGTAGATGGCGCAGTAGTGAAAACAGCTCTGATGGGGGACACAATAGACCGTAAGGTCGCGATGCAATGCAACTCCATATTAAATAAATAATAAATAAATGAATAAATAGACAAAATTACAACATTAGTGACATTAATTACACTAGTGGCGGGGGTTGCACTAAAGTCATCATGACGAGGACTAAGGGTTTTCCAAAAATCATTAACTTCTTCTGACATAATTTATATAACCAATGGCCATCTGGCTTCCCAGAAACGACTCCATTGGATTATTAAAAATTGAAACAGCGAAAAAAAATTCAAGCTTATATACTTAAACGTTATCGTACATTGTAATTGCCCCGTCTAAAAGAAGACAAATGTTCGATATAGCAATACGATATCCCGAATGATGGCATTAAATTAGACGGGCGGTCTGGATCTTAATTTCGGAATTCTAATTCTGCCCGAGGGACGATATAAATAGCGTATCGCGATCGCTGCAGATTAAGTGGCTTCCACAGTAGCCTATTGAAAGATTGATTAAAATATTTTGACTGATATCTCAGATCGAACGACGTTAATGTTTACAGGAAAACGGTCGAAGTAGATTAGCGAACATCCGATCTCGATCAGTTGAGTTGTCGCCTACAGTTTTACGATTAATCGATGTACAGGGCGTTTTCCTCTTCCGTTCATTGCTTCGTTTGTTAGTCGAACGGAAGTATGAGTTCGAGTCGAATGGTTATTGTGTTAGAGAGGAGCGTAATCGATATTTGATGAAGAAAATGATGCTAATAAAATTATGACGTAACGATTATTGGAAAGAAGTTCCTTACGGCAGGCTTGGAGGAGATAGGGATTTCGCTGCGCGACCAAACTGAAAATAATGTGCGACTAAAACCGTAACGATAAAACCGTAAGAATGTGACTCACACCAGGGAGTAGCGTATAATACCTTTCTCTTTCTCCCTCTTTCTTTCCGTTCTCTCATCTCTTCTCTTTCTGATTCCTTACTGGACGACGTTCCCGTTGTTCGCGAGTTACTACGCAGGCGATTCACAATGAAGCCTGTTCTTTCATGCTTATAACTTTTACGAAATTATTTTGTATTAGTTATATGCATAAAAGAACAGGTTACGACAGGAAACAGATATGGCATAATGAAAAGATAAAGCTTTACAAATTTGTTCCATGAAATAATGACTACGTATTGTTGGTTTATATTCCATTATATAGCGTGGCGATACGTTACACTCTCGTTATATACACTCGTGCGTCTTTGTTCTACCTTGTGTTGACGGCCGAGTGGCCTGAGTACTGAACACTGGTATCGTATTACAGGGTTCGAATCCCAGACGTGACTGCAGGCTTTTTTCATTTACAATCTCGTTGCAGTTCTTGGCCCCACATTTCAATATCAATTATTTCAACTTGGATTAGTATAAGTTATCACTTCTGTCGTCCGCCCCGACACGCACATGTTTCGTTTTCGCAAATTGTGGTTCTTCTATATTATGGATTGATTTGGCCGATACTTGGTGTAAATTAATAAACATATTAGAACAATGGTTAAAAATAACAATTTACACATTTATTATAAGAAATAATGCATGACCCACGTTTCGGTGGAACTTCACCTTCTTCAGATGCTAATGGCAAACTAACTATGATTCTATGTTATAACGAAAACAAGAAATGACAAATTATGTAGAAGGGGTAAATACAAAGATGGTTACAAATAATTATTACAGAAGGAAAAACCAATTCTGAACTACTAGTCAGGTAGTTCGGTAATTTTGAAAAGATTAAGAAGGGGGCTTGAAGTATGATCGATTTGGCTATTCAATAGGAGACCCGAATGCTTGTATTTATTTATCTGTAATGATTCTAAAAAATTAAGTTTAATTCCGTTACTTTCAGTATTTAATATTTTAAAATCGAAATTGAATGTGTGATTTTCTTGGATTAAATGGTTTGCATAATGTGAATCCGACTTCTGATTAACAAAGCTACGTTTGTGTTCTGAAATTCTAATTCGAAAACTTCTGAAAGTTCTACCAATGTAAAACTTATCACAATCGCCACAATTAATTTTATAAACTCCTGATTTATTATCTTTATGAACTTTGAATTTATTATTTTTTATATGATTTCCTAAATTATTACCGGTACGATAAGCAATGTTAATGTTGTGCTTAGATAAGAGAGATTTAAGTTTGTTACTTAATCTCATCGTTTAGTAAATATTCCACTTTCAAACGCCAATTTTAACATCGAGAAAAATATAATTAAACAAATTGCCGTAAATAATAATTATGATCCCAATATTATAGACAATATGATAGCTAAAAAGTTTTTCAAAAATGCGATTAACCAGGTGTACCCCCTTACTAAAAATAATATCAAATACAACAGCCTCACTTTCATCGGAAATTCAAGTAAAAAACTTAAATCTCTCTTATCTAAGCACAACATTAACATTGCTTATCGTACCGGTAATAATTTAGGAAATCATATAAAAAATAATAAAACCAAAGTTCATAAAGATAATAAATCAGGAGTTTATAAAATTAATTGTGGCGATTGTGATAAGTTTTACATTGGTAGAACTTTCAGAAGTTTTCAAACTAGAATTTCAGAACACAAACGTAGCTTTGTTAATCAGAAGTCGGATTCACATTATGCAAACCATTGAATCCAAGAAAATCACACATTCAATTTCGATTTTAAAATATTAAATACTGAAAGTAAGGGAATTAAACTTAACTTTTTAGAATCATTACAGATAAATAAATACAAGCATTCCGGTCTCCTATTGAATAGCCAAATCGATCATATTTCAAGCCCCCTTCTTAATCTTTTCAAAATTACCGAACTACCTGACTAGTAGTTCAGAATTGGTTTTTCCTTTTCTAATAATTATTTGTAACCATCTTTGTATTTACCCCTTCTACATAATTTGTCATTTCTTGCTTTCGTTATAACCAGTGTTGCCAACTCGGTGTATTTTTCACCAAAACTGGCGGATTTCAGTGTGCCAAAGAGAATTTTAAGAAGAGTTTGAGGAGTGTCTCAAAGCTGGTGTATTTCTGATTTCATTTGGAGAATATCTAGTGAAATTGAAAACGATGCTGGCGCTTGCAGCGGCAGGAGGTGGCACCACGCCAACTACTATTGTAGTTGGTGCTTTTGCTTGCTGCGACCGTTGCAACGTTTGAAGTTGTATTGTTTAAGTATCAACAGACAACACCGCGCGCCAATTCCAGCATTTTCAACAGTGCCAACATCCGAACTTCTACCTCCCTTGAACATAACACATAACCCAACTTTTATCTGTTTTCTAGTTCTAACAGTTCTATTTATCTATTACTTAAATCACATTTGTTTTGCATTGTGTTTTTGCAACCGTTAATCTTTATCTCAGTTATCTGCGTATCTGTCCCATGTGGTCATAAATCTTCTCACTAAAAGAAAGTGCGTTTGTTTATTTCGAATACCGTTGTTTGAAAATTTTTTTCAATTTTTTAGTGGCACCACAATACACACAAAAATATAGATGCAAATGGGAAAAACTGCCGGAGATTAAAGGTTGGCTGCAACCATGCACTACAGACTGCACCAAAGCATACTGCAAGTACTGTAAAACTTTCATCAATGCAAAGCTTGGTGATATTAAGAAACATTCTAAAAGTGCAAAGCACAAAGCAGCCGAGAAGCCTTTTTCATGTCCAAGGCAGCAGAAGTTAAACCTGGAGCCCATTAATAAAGTTGTTACCACTCAGCAAAGGAAAGAAGGTGATATATGTCTGTTCGTAGCTGCACACACTTCTATAAATGCTATTGATCACTTGTGTGAAATTAATAATGTTCCTATTCATCGGACCAAATGCACAAATTTAATTAAAAATGTTGTGGGTCCCCATTTTATGAAAGACTTACTATTCGATGTAGGTGATAACCCATACAGTTTAATAATTGATGAATCTACTGATGTGGCAGTTTTAATAAATTACCCGATGAGATTCTGATTATGTTTGACTCTAATGCGGCATACAAAAAGAATGATGTTGATGAAGCAGATCAAGATTCACAGTTTGAGGTAGATAATATCTTGCAGTACTTAAATAATTAATTCCTCTTTACCAAAGATAAGTTTATTTTGTTTTTAAGAAGTTGTATGAATGTATTTTATTTTTGTTCTCAGAATAAGATATTTTCTTTATAGTTTCCTTGTAAACATTTGTTTTTTTTCAATAAATATTTTTAATATTCTCTTTTGTGTCAAATTTCTATAGTACTTGTTTATTCAAAACAAACTTTGTTCCAATAGAAATAGGGAAGTGCATATAACCGATTTTTTGCAGTAATGAGCAGCCCTGGGGTAGAACAAGGTATTTTATTTTTGCAGTTTTACACCCTTCCCCATAATTCTAACACTTATACTTAATTCTGTGAAAAATACAATAATAAGCGAATTTTAAATATAACCCCTCTTTCCAACTAAGCCCTAAGGAATTACGACATGTGTCCGTGACATCATGTTCATCAGATCCATTTTTAATGATGTATTTTGAATCTCAAATTTGGTGAAATCTGGTGAATTTTGAGGTTACGATTTGAGAATTCTGAAATTTTATAGTTGGCAACACAGGTTATAACAGAGAATCATAGTTAGTTTGCCATTAGCATCTGAAGAAGGTGAAGTTCCACCGAAACGTGCGTCATGCGTTATTTCTTATAATAAATGTGTAAATTGTTATTTTTAACCATTGTTTTAATATCTTCTATATTATCCGAAGGAACTTCGTTCCTACCTGGTGTCCCATGACACCGTTTCTTTTTATCAATTATTAAACCACAAAAGATGTGGTGTCATGGCACACCAGACACTATGAATTATTAATACGTCAATTCGGCACTGGTCTGTACAAACTTTTACAGCTACAGTTTGTGGTAGGTATCATACATTTGAATAAGTCCAACCCGCATCCATTTTTCATTTGACAAATGCTGTGAACTACAAGCAGTTTGTAAGATTAACATCCAGATTTCTCAAAGGATCTAAGTATCTTGATCTCTACCGGCATCGATTTGTAAGTCGCATCTTGTCCGTTCTTTTTCACGTAGGTAATCGAAAAACGATCCATCTTAAACTCGTGTACGACAGATTGATATGTCGCACATATATCTTCGAAAGAATGGTGTTTGGTAACGGTTGTTAGTTTCCATGGCTCGAATAAAAATTGCGTGGTTTATCAATAGCATCGTCGTTGACGCGAAGGAGTTGAATGGTCGCATATTTGTCCGTTTCCATTTCAACTCAAATTTCACTTTTCAGTAGTATTTTGCCCGGAAATAATGGGCTATTGTGCTGTATCGTAAGTTAAAAGTGAGGTGCGAGAGTATTTTTTGAATACGTAAAAAATAAATGAATATATATATATATATATATATATATATATATATATATATATATATATATATATATATATATTCAGGGGCGGCTAGTCAAAGGAGGCTAAGGAGGCTAAGCCTCCTCAATAATATTCCGTGTATCACTAATATATTATATTGAATAGTCAGCATTCAGCATATTCATATTAATCAAAATCATATTATTTTATGCACCTACCTTCCTTTCAACCTACATTATATAATATAATTTATTAATTAAGATAGAAGGTATTTACATTTACTGCTTTTCATTCATTTCAAGATTTGTGGCAACGCTGCGGAGGCTTAGAAAGGTATATTCTCAACGTACACTATGCCTGCCACATAAAAAGCAAACAACGGTGCAAATACTCCGACTGAATACTTCATTGCAATAGAAAAGCAAAACACATGTAAATGGCAACACGGATAGGAACCCAGTCTCATACAATGTCGACCAATCACAACTATAGAATTTCGCGTGACATCGAGTGAATTCGTTGGAAAGCATTAATTGAATCGTAGTGTGATCGTAGTTACTAATGGCAGCGTGTTTACTTATATTGCTCGCGTATTGTTTTAAAATGAGTTTGGTTACTGAAGTTAATTTCAAAAATTTCAATGGTGACTTAGTGGAATATTTGTTATCCCATAACTTTATTGCACTAAGTTATGAGGATAAGGTTTTGATAAAAACATTGCGACCTACCCCTGAATTAAACAATTTGGTGCAGCGTAACAGAAAACAAAACCGCGGTTTTAATACAAGGAATTATGAGAGACATCCTTGCCTAACCGGATCACAGGTAAAAAATAAATTATTTTGTTGGCAGTGTTTACTTTTTTCTAGTGAAAATGTCTCTGTTTGGGGCCGCTTAGGATTTGAGGATTTAATTCTATACCTAGTTGAAAGTGAGGAATTTTTCACCGATAAAGTAACTTTAAATACAGCACGCGGATTAATATCTTACTTACAAGATAAGGAATTTATATATTTTTTAAACATCTTTAAATTAATTTTTGAACAAACAGAAATAGTTTTTCAAATCTTACAGCACAAGTTTTCAGATGTAATTTACTCACGAAATCGGCTCAAGTTTCTTTTGGAAAAAATTTCAGAATTTCGTGCAGAAGTTTATTTTGAAAAACTATTTTCTGTATTTCAAACTACTGATGATACGACTCAATTTATCCCAAAACGAAAGAAATTCAGTTACGCAGATATGGAGCTTCACTATAAGCAAATATTTTATGAAATTTTGGATACTATTAGGGGTCAAATAGAAATAAGGTTCTCTGATTTGAAAGAACTGCATTTCTTCGACTTACTCAATAAAAATTTGTTAACCGGATTTTCGGATAATTTTCCAGACCAACCTTTTGGAAAATATATGTCAAAAATACACTTGTTTTGATAAGGTGGCCATAAAAAGTGAACTGTGTGTTGTTTATAATGACAATGAAATTTTGGGGCAAAATGAAAATCATGTGAGGACTATTAAATACCTTTTTGATAATGATTTGAATCAAGATTTACCCCAAGATTATAAACTCTTATGTCTAATTGTTTCTATCCCGGTGACATCGGCTTCCGTAGAGCGCTCGTTTTCCATTCTTAAGAGAATTAAAACTTATTTACGAAATTCAATGAGCCAGGATCGTTTGAAAAATATTAGTTTGTTGTCTATTGAAAAGGAATTGGTAAAACTTTTGGCGAAAGACAAAAAATTTTATGAGGATATTATAGATTATTTTGCTAACGTTAAAGATCGCAGAATCCCGCTTATCTTCAAAAATATATAATAACTTTTTATTTGCTCTCACCAGCTGTTAAAAAATTCGTTAAGTAGGTAGGTAGGTACCTATTTTGTGAAAGAAAAAAAAATTTGATGAATAGATGAATTGATTAATTGGCTGAGAAGAGTTTTTGTGAATATTGTAAATAGGAGTTGTAGGTCTCAAGGTAGACACTTGAAAGTGAAAACAAATTAATAGCTTAGGGTGCATGTTTAACTTTGATTTTCTTTAAATTGTAAGGCGGTTGACCTTGAAATCCTAAAAATTTTCGCCTATGGTGTATTTTTCAACACCTCTTGTAGCCTCCTCAAACCAAAACCTCACGAGCCGCCACTGATATATATATATATATATATATATATATATATATAAAAGTTAGGTGAGGGGTCATTGACCCCTCAACCGATTAACTTTGAATTTTCAAATTAACCTAAGGGTATATATGATAATAATAATAATATAATAATAATATTTATTCACACAAGTATGATACTAATACAAGTAAAAAAACAAAGATCAGTTGTGAATAAATAAAAACTCGATAAGTGTAAACACTTGTTTCGAGAAGTGATAGAAACAAACAATGAAACAACAAAGAGATCACCAAATACAAAAATATGAAAATTCCAATGAATGATTCAACTCATACAAAAGTATTCATACATACATACATCTGAACATACACGCATACACACATATAATATACACATGAATTATATGAAAATTAGAAACTCATACAATACAAAACGATAAAAAGTATCAGCCATCAATGTATACAAAATATTGAAACAACATAAATAAGAAAAAAAAGTACAACTCAAGATGAGAAAAAAAAAGTCAAAATAGCATAAATATATATATATATATATATATATATATATATATATATATATATATATATATATAATAGTGATTCGACTTTGTTTGGCAGTGCAAAGTAAAATGATTATTACAATTTTATTTTCGTCAAATAAATCTTTGATAAAAGTTTCGAAGGTCTCCTCGTCAGTATTAATTTATATCAATATAATGATCTATAACAGTACAAAATTAAAAGTAAATTTAACAATATAGTGTGAAATATAAAAACAAACCCGGCCTATTCAAAGCTTTGGCAATTTTGTGTTACTAGATATCATGAATTGTATATTACCCAGGTTACCTTGGAGAGTTCATACACTAACCAGCTATTTTGGTTTTCTTAATAAATTCAAGCAATCCAGCTAGTTTATAAACTATTAAAATTTGTATATTAGCCGTAAAATATCATATTATATTCACCTTTTCTACATCTTTGTTTTTTTTTAATTGAATGTATAAGTTAACAGGCCATTTATTGACACATTTAGAAAAAAAATATTGGATACTCACCTATATTTGATAATCTTAAGAAAAATAATTGTCTCAAATATTCCAATCAAATGTTCAACAAAAGTAACTGTCTTGGATTTCAAGTGAGTGAATCCTAATTTTGGTAAATAACTATGTTAATAAGTTTTAAAAAAATTAAAAAATATTAAAAAAATATCTTACAAACCAAATATTGACACAAATATTTCAACAAAAACCATTTATTGACACACCAATTATTGACATCTGAATTTCGGGTTGTTATGGAATGTAAACATATAATATATTAGTTAAGAATTGAAAATTTACGATTCATATATATCAACAGGCAGAGTGAATTTGTACTTCTGCCGTTCTCCTGTTCCCAAAATTTCTGGAGTGGGCAGAACTCTTAAAATACAGTCTTTGGTTATCGTTGATATGTCATTCTCATTAAAAACAAACATTGTTTTGTCCTCATTTATACATTTTATTTATATGTTTCCTGCAGCGTTAGTAGTAACCAAAACAGTCAAGTTTTCGTTCTCATCTCCAGCAGATGTATAAACACTTTTGTTGCCCTTCCTTACTAAAACTTTATCGGACTTTGGCGAAAGGTAAAAAGCACTTTCATCTGTGTTGAACACCCTAGTTGGATCATTTGTAAAGTGTAAAATACCTTTTGAAATCAAATAAGATTTTATCTCATGAAACCAATTTCTAATTTGGGCCTCAGTCACAGTTTCCCTACATGGTGCTGAGGTTTGGCAAATTCTTTGCGATATTTCTGGGTGACGTTTCAAAAATAACCTGTACCATTTATCACTGGGTCGGTTGTCATTTTCGAAACTTTTTGATTCTTTCATTATTTTTGAACTGAATCAATTAACTGTGTCTTCGTGACAGGAAAGTGTCTGCCCTGCCCGCTAACGCTAAAATCCATTCAACTAAAAGAGACTCCTCTTCAGTTGTTATTAGTATAGTTGCAGGACCTGGAGAGCAAACTAACGGAGATCTACCTTCTTTTTTATGAAGCAGCGTAGTTTTAGGTACCTACACCATATATTTTAGCGGCTGTTGCCACAGGAACTCCTCTCTTCACATCTTCTAGAGCTTGAGCCATATTTTCAAGACTATAGTTCTTTCTTGAAGCTTTTTCTGAAAAATTATTCCAAATACCTATTATTGACATCTTGTAACCAATTATTGACACCACATGTCAATATTTGGTTGTACTGATTTTACACTGTATTGAATCCTCCAGAAGAACGTGAAAACGTTTTACGGGCATATGCGTCCATAATTGGTAAAATAGATTTTCAGTTAACCAATTATTGACATGCAAGTTTCTGAAAATATGCTTCATGCTGGAATGATTTGCAACTGTTTATGGTTTATACTAACCCTTCTTGAGGCAGAAATAGCTTACTTTCATTAATACAGCAACAAACATACATCCTATGAACTTTTGAAAAAAGTACTCACCTTAAATTTCAACGTAAATATCACATAAATTTCACAATATTAGATACACGACTACGCATGTTTCACTCATACACTGGAATGAATTCCCGTACAAATATTGTGGCGTGCTACAGGGTTTCCTAACATATTTAACTAATTATAGTTACCACTTATTCAATAATATTTACTATGAATTACCTTCTGCATAAACTCTTTTTTTTCTCGAAACATTGTTGAGAATTCTCACTACTGAATAAATTGTAATCTAATTTTCCGTTAGCAACAGCTTTTCCATTAAAATGATGTCGCATTTAGTCCTCTAATTGCTACAACATCGCTTACCCGGCAATTACATGTGTCGAAGTACTTATAAACAAATGACACAATGTTTCCGCGATTCGTTATATGGATACGATATCTTTTTAGGTTGATTTCTTAATCTTAATAATGTTAGTATCATTGATTATATATCTTTCGATAATTTGGTATTGAATCCAGTATTTACTTATTATCTTTGTTGATCGTAAATGTGATAAATTATATATGAATACAGTTATTTTTTTATATTTTATTTATTTAATATGGGGTTACACTGCATCGCGTCCTTAAGGTCTATTGTGCCCCCCATCAGAGCTGTTTTCACTACTGCGCCATCTACAGCTCGCCTGCTAGTTCAGGATTACTAATTAACTCCCATATCTGGGAAGGCTTCAAGAAGGTTAATTCCACACTCCTACAAGTTTCATTTCCAAAGCATTCTTTCCGTTGGCTTGCAATGATGAGGCATTCTGTAACCAGTTGAAC
Source organism: Cynegetis impunctata (assembly GCA_030704885.1). Lineage (NCBI taxonomy): Eukaryota > Metazoa > Arthropoda > Insecta > Coleoptera > Coccinellidae > Cynegetis > Cynegetis impunctata. The sequence goes on along the minus strand of JARQZK010001578.1, from coordinate 102,897 downwards.
AGAGATTTCCTCCTCCCCACAGAATCTACACTCGCCAGTTTCTGATAAACCTATTCTCATCAGATGCTTACTTAGGAGACAGTGTCCTGTTAGGATGCCAGTGCAAAGGTGTAATTTGTTCTTATAGAGATCCAGATACCCTTTGGAACTTGCAGTTTCAAAGTTCCGTAGGAACTTTATGGAGAGATGCATCTCTAGAAGATTCCGACAGAGAGTTTCTCTTTTGGTTTCCCTCTTCTCCCAAAACTCTTTCTTATGCGTACAATTTTCCATAGCAGAGAAAGATTCTGTCCATGGACTTTGAACTCATGTTACCTTCCTGAAGTCCACGGTAAATATCAACTTTTACACTCATTTTCAACTTGTTAGATGAATTAAAAATCCCAAAATATCAAGGTACAACTGAGGAAAATTATTCAGTCAAGGGCCACTGATTGGGCCACTATGTGACATAACCAACAAGTCAACGATCTGATCCCTCAATTAAGTACGAGAAGAAAATAAGGTAAAAACTACAGCTCGCCTTCTAGTTCCAGAATAATAATGAACTGCAATATCTGGAAAAGCTTCAAGAAGGTTATGTCCTCACTCCAACAAGTTACTTGACCAAAGAATTCTTTTTGTTGGCTTGCAATAGCGAAGCATTCTGTAGACAGTTGGACAAGAGTTTCCTACTCCTCTCCACATAATCTACATTCGTCAGTTCTGATGAACCTATTCTCATCAGAAGCTTGAGGAGGTTTAATTTCTTCTTATAGAGATCCAGATATCCTTTGAATCTTGCAGTTTCAAATTTCCGAAGGAACTTAATCAAGTGATCCATCCCTGGAAGATTCCAACAGAGTGTTTCTCTTTCAGTTTCCTTCTTCTCCCAAAACTCTTTCTCATAGGTGCATTTTCTTATACCACAGAAGAGTTCTGGACTAGTAAATGGCGTTGTGCTAAGATCGTGGAAAGTGTATTGGCCTCTTCGTTTACTTTGATTTCCGAGTCACCAAGAACCCAGACTAGAAAAACTTTGTTATACTCGCATAATAATAATAATAATAATTTTTATTCATCCAGAAAGACAATTTACACTGTATTGGACAAGTCAATTTTCATTTAACAATGATAACAATGATAATTTAACACTAATAAATATGCATACCTACAAAAGATAACAACAACAAAAAATGCATACTTACAAATAATAATAGATTGGAAAAAAAAAATCCCAAAATTACAATCAGAATAAAATCAAAAAATTCAAATATCAAATCAACAATACTTAAGAAGTCTCAATTCTAGTGTTCAAATAATCACCGACACCGTAAAAGGCTTCTAGTATTAGGAGATTTTTGATATATTTTTTAAATGCATATAACTTAAGTGCCCTTACCGTTGGTGGCAGGTGGTTAAAAAGTCTAATGCCCTGATACGATGGCGATGATTCATACTTAGCCAATCTGTGCTTCGGTATGCATAAAATTCCTTCATTTCTAGTATCATAATGATGATAGTCAGAAAGTTTAATGAATATGTGTTCATTCTCTTTCACATATATTAAACATTTATATATATAAATACAAGAAACAGTCAGAATACGCCTACTTACAAATATCGGTTTACAAGAATCCGTCGGCTTGAGGTTGAACATTAAGCGCAGAACACGTTTTTGTGCCAAAAACACCCTATTTATATCAATAGAGTTACCCCATAGTAAAATATTGTATCCAATATGACTGTAAAATAAACCATAGTAAATATTCATGACAGCATGAATAGGTAACGAGTCCCTGATTCTGCCTATGGCGTAACAGACTTGATTCAGCTTTCACTGAGTTTCATTTGATACCCCATATCAATTTTGAATCGATGAAATGGGGGCTCAGTGCTTTGTAAGCACTGATAGTTTCTTTCAAGGTTTATATCTACACATCTTTCGATCACATCTTTCGATCACATCTTTCGATCACATCTTTCGGTCACATCTTTCGATTGTTAGTATTTCTGGCTGAAAGACACTCTAACAGGAACTTAATCACAGTGAGAACTTGGTGCCTGCCCCATATACTCCAGCGCTACCTCCTGTCGTGCTTTTTGAACCATCTGTGCACCATTTTATGGTATTTTCTTCAAAGTACTTATAAACAAATGACACAATGTTTCTATGATTTGTTACACAGAGTAACGAGATCTTTGTGGGTTAATTTCTTATCCTTAATAATGTTAGAATCTATGATTACATAACTTCTGATCATCTGGTATTGAATCCAGTAATTACTATTACGTTTGTCCTTTTCCAATGTGATAAATCACATATGAACACAGATAGATGACACAATCTTTCCGTGGTTCGTTTCACGGAATAATTCGATCTGTTTGGGTTGGTTTTTTAATGATTTCAAAACGTAAACGATATCGTCGCTCCGTATTCTGTGATCCAGAAAAAAGCCAAGAGAACGAGCGTTCAGTTTCATTTGTTTTCCGCGTAATGAACGATGTACGCAAGTTTGTATTTCGTACAACAAACGTTGGATAATTTCCGGTTCAGAATTATGTCGGGCGAAACTGTTTATTTGAAGAAAAGAGTGAGTAGATAATTGAATTTTAATTCGTGCGTTGGAATTCGGACTGTAGACGATAGCGATTTAATTGGGAAATTGATAAGTTTCAATTGAATTATCAATTTACATTTTGGTCATCGCGATTTTTCAATTTAACAAAGGAGTCTTAGAGAAGAAAAATTTTTTATGTTTTTTTGCTAATTCTCGATGAGAAACAAATCGTACCTGAGAATATTTTCGTTTAACCACAGTTTCAATGAAATTCTAACCTAAAAATGTATGAAGCACCCGAAGAACTGTGGTTGTTTGAAATATAATTATAGTTATAATATATATATTCTGTGGTTGATTTATTAACTGAACAATCTAAAGTAAAAGTAGATAGAGTCTAACTTTACCATCGCACTTATTCGTCATTTATCATAGGTATATTATTAAACATACGAACAAATTGGAGGGGTTATTGCCTGGATTTTTCTAAAAATATGATATCCAGTGATGATTTTTGAAAAGCTTGTTTGTTTTCTATAGCAACATATGGAGATCGCTGGATTGGTTGAGGAGGACCTTTCATGGCCTGCTCGGTCACCAGACTTAAATTAACTGGACTAATTTCTATGGGCCCATCTAAAATAATTAGTTTACTACAATGCTCTACTAAAAAATGTGAAATCGTATAGTTGCTGGGCGTAACTTAATGAGAAATTACCCAGATGTTCTTCGGAGAGTGTGAATTCTATAAAGAAAATATTAGATTTTTGCATCCTATTAGGAAGTAGTTATTTATAATTAATAAAATGATGTTATTGTCATTACTTTGTTTGTCCCTCATCTTCTAAATAAAACAGCTTTTCAAAAATCATCCAAGGCCAAAATATGTTAAGAAAAGTCCAGTCAATAACCTCTTCTTCTTTTGCTGTATGTTTAATAAACACCCTGTTAATAATGAAGACCTACTGCGTTTATTGTATCGATAAGGCTTATGTTATCTTCTTCTTCTCTCATGGAAAGAAGAGATGATAACTATTCTTTTGTGGTGCGAGTGTCTATGGACATTAGTAGAGGTGAAGGTTGTGAGTTGCCTGTAACATTTCTTGTAGTTTTATAACTCGCCAACCCTTAGAATAAATTTTTTTCATTCGAGAATTTCGTCAACCTTTAGAAATAAATTTTACTATTTGAGAAACATATTTTGTTAAGATTGTGTTGAAACGTCTCATTTTGTTGTTTTAATTTGAGAATATATACCGTTATAGTAACCGTACCACAAACTCAAGTCTTCTATTCGACTTCAATGAACAAATGGTCTTATATTAGATTGTCTGCTAGACAAAAAGGGTATCTAATACTTCTCTTTTGAGTTGTGTATCGGTGCAAGGTTTTCTTCTGTTATTCAAATGGTGATATTTTCTTGTTGTACGTCAGTTGGTTTCGCGGCAATTTGCTTTTATCATGTCATCAATGGAATAAATATCTTTGTAATCGTACGTTAAACTCTAGACATTTGTTACATAACATATAGCCGAAGGAACTTCGTTTCGAAAGGGAGACCCACGACACCTGTCGTCTTATTTTTCGTTGTATCGTCCGAGTCGAATTAACGAATATTTCCGTGGACTTGCAGAATCTTTTGAACGCCAATGAGGTCATTTAAAAGGTAAATGCTTTGTTGACGCCGTGAAAGTTCTCATCTTCATCTGCGGATACCATGGTATTCTACCGTGGCGCCTGCTATTCGAAGCGCGTTCCCAGTTCCATCCTCGAGCCGTTACTGCTCCCTTATCTCGATAGGTCATCACGCCTTTCTTCGCGTCAGAATTACCAGTCAATTTCGAACGTTAGATGATCACCGTTAGCGACTCAGAACAGCGAACTTGGTCGAAAATAATTTCGAAATAATAACTACATTACTTTCCTCGCGATAATATACTGGCTCGTTATGCGTTCCATTGCACCGAAGAACTCTAGAATGTGTATTTTTTCCTTCGCGTTAGCGGTTATTAGTCATTAAAAATCGTTTTGTATACCAAATTAATTATAAGATGTCCGAATATAGATAGGTACGGCCGGAAATGGGCCGATACTGTTAATAAATTCACCATTGACCGTACGAACAACAAATTGAAATGTTTACGCCGGCGAATTTATGCGGGCATTCATTCAATTTAGATATCGTCCGTTTTCTAGGAATGCTTAGGCCAGTCAGTTTAGACATTGGAAATCTAAGTTTAACAATAATTCCAGTTTTTGAAATTTGGTCAAGTGAATGCTACATAGAGAAACGAACAAATCTAATTTTGCTACATCTTTCGAAGTCCGGATCATTGTTAAAATTGCAATAATATTGAATTTTGCTTATGCTTGTGAACAAAATTCCAAAAGTTCTGCAAACTTGGATTAGTATTAAATATAGTATTTCATATCGCGTATCAAATTTTCAACCAATTTAAGGGTACGGAACATGTTTTTATTCAAAATTAACGTTTTTCTTTCATGATCCAAAAAAAAATTCCAAAAGTTCTGGAAAAATGACAGATACTTCGGAAAAATAAACCGAACAGTTTTATAAATTTGCAACCTTTCACGTTGACCGGAACATGTTTATTCATAATTTTTTCAATTCGTGGTAATTTTTTCGAGCAAGATGATCTCGAAATAATTACAAAATTCTTGAAACTTGGTTGCAATATCAGAAAACATTATTTTGATGCATTTGCAAATTTGCAACCTTGTACGCGGTTCAGAACATTATGCAATTCGCAAAAATATAAAAATCCAAAAATAATATTTTTGCAAATTGCATGAAATTCCGGACAGTGTACAAGGTTGCAAATATGCAAATGCATCAGAATAGATGTTTTCTAAATTTGCAACCAAGTTTCGAAACTTTTGTAATTATTTCGAGACCATCTTGCTCGAAAAAATTGCCACGAATAAAAAAAATTATAAATAAACATGTTCCGTTCAACGTAAAAGGTTGCAAATTTTATACGTGATATGAATGAATATATTTAATACTACTCCAAGTTTGCAGAACTTTTGGAATTTTTCTCACAAGCATACAGAAAAAATTCGATGTTATTGCAATTTTAACAATGTTCCGGTCTTCGGAAAAGGTAGCAAAATGAGATTTGTTCCTTTCTCTATGTAGCATTCACTGTTAAATTTTCGATTTTCAATGTCCTGACTGGCCAAATAACAAAAATTCCCAGAGAGCCAAATATTGGTGGAGAGCTGGGGTTTACCATTAAAAATAAAGGTTCAAAAGTCCCCATCGATCCTATGTGTGCTAAAAAAGTTATTCGGGGTCAAAGGTCAAAATTTGAGTTTTTTTCAATTTTTCTCGAAAACAGTAAGTTTTCGAGAAAAAGACCTCAGACCAAAGTTGTAGATCTTAAAATTCTCTACAAAAATGGTCTTCATGATTTTTTCCCAAGAGTTACCATTCCTGAGATATCGCGATTCTAAGAGTCACATTATACATCATATACATATAAGCCACGCATATACAATCAGGCACTGAAGACAAGTATAAATACATATTTGTGGTACTTTTATATATTATACTATTCTGGAAACAGTTATTCAAAAGATAGTCAGTCCCTAACTACTCACTGCTAGGACTCCAATGAATAAAATTATTTATTTTCTGAAACCTGGAAGGACCCAACGGCGAACAGAAATACATTCTTCAAAAAGTTTATCTGCTTCTCCCAAATACTATATTTTATTTTTACATGCGATAATCAGCTGCGACACTTCGTCTGCAATGTACAGAAGGGGCAAAACGTCAGTATTCAAATTATTCGAAAAAAAATATTTGACTGACTGCGCTAAAGTATTTACAGAAATTGATTCCACACTTAAAACAATAATTACGAAGGGAATTTGCTTTCTTCTTGCGGTTTATGGAGCTCCAAAAAAAAATTACTTCCATCGATAAATATCGATACTTAACTTTTGTAAAAAATACGCGAAACAAGAAACAAGTACAACTATCATGTCTTCCTCCAACATCGGCATCTGCTATTCAACACTTGTATCGAGTATATTATCAAGTACAAACATGGCTAGGCAATCAACTGAACCCAGAAGACTGGGGTTGGAAATTGATAGATAATACTCTGGAACAGATTTAAACTTTACTCCCATCTGCTCCAGAAAAACTCCTCAACACTATTTTTTGCAATTGCAAAAAAAGAGTTGTAGTGACAAATGTGGCTGTAAAAAAGTCTTGTTGCTATGTTCTCCAGCGTGTACCAATTGCCAAGGAGACAGTCTTGCTCAAATATCCAGTTGAGTACAGTAGAGGAAGATTCCTTTGATTTTAATGAAGATACCAATGACTCAGCCACATTCGAACAATTTATGAACATCCAGCAAGAGGAAGAGGAAGAAGAAATAGAAGAAGAGATTACTCTGACTACACAAACATATGGTTCAACCAAGAGTGCCTGAGGAATAATCTCAATCCTAACTATGAAGAGATTACTGTTGAAGTAGACTTTCAAGAGTATGAATCTGATTGAAATACCTATCTAAAGAAATCAAAACGATAATCAATAGCAATATCAATAATGAGGTAATATCTAGAACTTGACGGGTATTGTTCTCTTAAATTATCCTAAAATTGTCATGACATTTAGTGGAGTAGCTCCACAGGGGAAAACACGATAAAAAAAATGCGCCGAGTACACTATCTCACAGGTGGCGTGGAAATTGCGCATATCATGTATAATGCGACTCTTAGAATCGCGATATCTCAGGAATGGTAACTCTTAGAAAAAACCACAAATTTTGACCTTTGACCCCGAATAACTTTTTTAGCACACATAAGATCGGTGGGGACTTTTGAAACTTTATTTGTAATGTTGAACCACAGCTCTCCACCAATATTTGGCTCTCTGGGAATTTTTGTTATTTCAAATGTTTATATTGACCGGGCTATATTATAAGATGTCCGAATATAGATAGGTACGGCCGGAAATGGGCAGATACTGTTAATAAATTCACCATCGACCGTACGAACAACAAATTGAAACGTTTACGCCGGCGAATTTATGCGGGCATTCTATTCAATTTAGATATCGTCCGTTTTCTAGGAATGTTGGGCATATTCGCGATTAGCCGGACGATTAGAGTAACGCCGTCGGTTTTGTTTCGATCTGTCCGCTATTTTCGGACGCTTTGATGTTCGCGCAATTAGTCAGTTCAAAAGACGAGAAAAGTAGAATAGTTCGAGGTGATAATTACATCGCGAAAACGTGCCGAACGTTAGTACTGTGCAGATATTAGCGATGCGGATGCCAAGATATTGTTATGAAGAATAACAATTGAGTTGGCGGGGTAGAGTCACAGTTTTTGGCGTAGGAGTTTCGTACATATTGGCCACTTTACAATGACTTCGATTTTTCTGCGGTTTCGAAGGTTCACTTGGGTTTTGGCATCCTTTTCGCCTTTGGTGATCGATAGAGTATTTTCGTGAATGATGATGACATAAATAAGACGTTATAACGTTTAGATAAGTATCTAAGTCTATTTGGAGAGGCTGAAGATATGCGCAAATCTTGAATACCGAAACGTATGAAATTTCTACGTAAAAATTGCTGCAGAGACAAAAAATTGATAGAAACCCCCATTGGGTATTTAACTAATATCAACTCAGTCCACGTACCAAATTTCAACTAATTTAATCAGTAGAAGATGTGGGTATGCGCAAATGCTCAAAAACTACGGAATAGTTATTTATGTACCAAGTGCGTTATATAGATCCTAACGCCCAGAGGGTAACATTCGGCCCGAGGGATGAATGTTGCCCGACGGGCGTTAGGATCTAGTAACGCACGTGATGCATACCAGATTTTATTTTTCACGAAAAAATTATTTTATTATAATGAAAAATCGATTTCAAAATCAGTTCATTGCTCCTATACTTTCCATTTCCCTTCTCATAGTAGGCATGTCATTTGTTGATATTTTGACGTTTGCGAATAGTTTTGTCATCATATTTAGTTGAATGTCATTGCTGCTTTCTTCGTGTAGTCTTATAGAAATAATGAAAATGAAAATTAATTTACCCAAGAATATCATAGAAAATGCAACCAAAGCTGCGAATAATTCATTGCCGGAAAAATCCAGAGTCGTATACGACAAGGATTATGAAGTATTTAATCAATGTAAGTTGATTCAGTTGTCCTCGTACAATGAGCGGGCGTTATGATCCATAATGCCCGCTCATAACGCCCTAGGGCATAATGAGTGTATTTATAGCAACCGTATCTAAGGTAAAATCAACAAATAATATACAAGTCTCAGTATTAAAATGACGGCAGTAAAGTACAAACAGGTTGAACTACTTCAGTGCACTTCTTTAACTTTAGTTTAATCCACGTAAGAAATTTAGACTATCTAACTCAATCTAGATGAGCTGTGAAGATGCGCTAAATTTCAAAACTGACAAAAAAACAAGAAATCTCTAAGTACAATAAAATGACGTCGGTTAGAGAAAGGAATTTATAACGCCAAAAGTAACTTCCTTAGCATTGACTCAATCCACTTCTAACTAATTTTGTAACGCGTTTAGGGTTGCAAAAATCCTCCAAAAATTAGCTCCATGTACTCTCGAAAAAGCCTTAGAGAATTTATGGATCTCCTCCCTCCTCATGCCCGAAATTTGAAGATGCCAAAATTTAACTAAATTCACCCAAATATTGATGGTAGTATTCTGGTTAAGAGCAACCCCAAATACCAAATTTCAGCTTATTTGGTCCGATGAAGGCCGCTGAAGATGGAACAAAGACGGAAATGAGAACTGAAAAAGCCATTTAATATGGTTTTGGAGTTATAGGTAGGGGAGACCGGGGCAGGTTGTAACATTTTTTGCTTTATCCGTCATTTATGGGAAAACTATTTATATAAGATATGTGTTTTTTGGTTATTATATTCAATAAACCTTTGTGAAGGTTATAAGGGTTTTCAATTTGGACGTAATATAATACTTTTTTAGATATATTGAATATAAGTGAGGCCGAATTTTGTTACAATTTACCCCACCCCAGGGGTAAGTTGTACCATCGCTGGGGTAAGTAGTAACACTATATTCTACCTTGAAAAAATAGCTATGATTATGATTTTAGAGCAAAAATCTATGAAAAACTTGCTAAATGGGTAATATATAAATAAAAATATACTCCAATACAAGCAATATTTATTTTAAATGGTAAAGCATGCAAAAGTAGATATTGATATCTAATTTAAGAAAACCTCGAAGAAAACATTACAACAAGTTGTAACAAAATAATTTCAAAACGGTAATATCAACAAAATAAATAATAACTTCCTAATAGTTAACAGAAAACATATCTAAAATAAACATTTAGATATCCCAAAAGTGAAACTTATGAAGATATTGAGTCAGTATTCATCTGAATCACAATGATGACATATGTAAATGCATCCCCAGGAGTACATTCTTCATGTGCTGCACTGTTTACAAGTTATACATTGGATCCAAGTTTCTCCAGCTCTACTTCTGGAAAAACTTTCGCAGCAAACAATACAAATGGCATCGTCCTCACAGATTCATCATCGGACGACTCCTGTAGGACTTTTCTTTTTTGCTCTTTTTACCTTTGATGTAGGTGCTTTTTCCTTTTTTTTAAGGAGTTTTCTTTTCTCTCGCTTCAGATTTTAATGCTTGCAGTTCTGGTGTATCGGTTAAAACAGCAGACTTTCGCTTTTTTTCGGCCCCTAGTTGTTTATTTTTTTGGCGCAGCCTTTGGAAGGGGGCGGACGGCTACTGGGGAAAAGTTGAGTGTCGTTGCTCGATTAGGCGGCAAACCACTGGAGGTAGATGGTAAGTCTGAGTCTTCAACTACGGAACTAGCATGGTCAAATGAATTTTGGGTGTCCATTGATGCATTAGCTGGTGTTTCATCACTACTGATGCTACTGATCTTATTGATTCATTATTTAAAACTCTATTTATGGCTTCCTCCATATATTCTTTGGGTGTCTCGCCCCTATTAGTCTTTTTCTTATAGGTCCTCATGCTAAAACCAATTAAAAAGTATTTTATTTTACTATTAAATTGGCCGGGGTAAGTTGTAACATGTTACAATTTGCCCCAAGGAAAATGTTACAATCAAATCATGAAAAACATACTAGTCGACCATGGTCGATTTCATACATTACATAAAGTGAACAAGGAAAATTCTTTAATAATTTAAAAAAATTATCAAACAACTTTCCAAGGAAGCTGGTTATACGTATTCAGCAACGCAAAATCTGCATTCACAATCGAACGGTGAATTATAGAAATTGTCAAATTTTGCGTTGCTGAATACGTATAACCAGCTTCCTTGGAAAGTTGTTTGATAATTTTTCAAAATTATTAAAGAATTTTCCTTGTTCACTTTATGTAAAATGTTACAACTTGCCCCATCGGTCACATTACTTATATTTTATTTTTTTTCGTCTAACTAATAGCGATAACATTTTTTAAAAACATGCATATGTAACTATATACATCAACAAACAACACACAAATGCAAGTTTAACAAATGCGACAACAGATAAAATGTTAATCAAATTTGATTCCTACCTTTGAAGTTTGAGTCGACGTCACGAATTCACAAAACTGAACTTTTTTCGGAAACCGCGTGGCCTCAACCTTTGAATGTTGGTGGGCGACTGAGTTACAGAGAGGTGTATTGGCATACGTAAGGCGGAAACCAGCGACTGGCCCAGATTGAAGATTTCGCTACTGTTGCACCTTACCCCGTGTTACAACCTGCCCCGGTCTCCCCTACAATGATTAACAAAAAGAAAACTTGAATTTACTTCGTTCATTATTCATATCACATTATTCTTATCACAAAAATACTTTGTCACTAGACCATCATCGGGCATATTGAGTTAAGAACTCATAATTATAGATTTGCGCTTACGGGTGGGAAAGAATTATTGCAGGTACCTAAATAGACAAGAGGAACACATTTCAAGAAGGGCTAATAGAAGTGGATTTCCCAAATTGGTACAATAAAATGTTCTTAGAAAAATCATTATTGTTTGAATACACTAAATATAGGAGAATATATCAAGTCAATCTGGTCGTTCAGCAAGATATCTTTTGCATTATGATTGAGTTTAAAAATTTCTAATGATTCTAAGTAAGTAAGTTTGATTCCTTTCGGTAATTTGTGCATAATTTGAAAATTATCTATTTGTGGAAACGGGTGGTGGTTTTCACGGCAATGATTTGAAAACGTTGAATCCGTTTTATTTTTCAAAAAAGATTGTTGGTGTTCTTCAAATCTTGTCCTGAACGATCGACCAGTCTGACTTATATAGATACACTCCTTTACATACATAATAATAATGATTTTTCTAAGAACATTTTATTGTAGCTACCAATTTGGGAAATCCACTTCGATTAGACATTCTTGAAATGTGTTCCTCTTGTCTATTGAGGTGCCTGCAATAATTCTTTCCCACCCGTAAGCTCAAATCTATGATTATGTATTCATTTCTTAACTCAATCTGCCCGATGATGGTCTAGTTACCGAAATTGCAATCGCAGTGTTATATATTTTTCAAAATATTCTTGTGATAATAAACGTGAATTCACTGTTTTCTGTAGAGTTCCACTCTACCGCGCGCAATAGCCGATACGTCCCTGAACTATTGAGGTCCCTTCGAGATTCAACATACCTTGTGGCTGGCGCATAACTGTAAAGTCCGTACGAAGAACATTTATAATAACGAAGCAATTCGAAATTGTCTAAATAAGTGTTCGAATAACGAGACCACATCCTTGTGGAAAACGAGGTAGAAATCGAACAATGCGAAATAGTTATTAGTATACTCGAGGTTTAAGCAAGTAGCCGTTCCATTGCACGACCAGAAGATCGTTAAATATTACTTTGCAGGATGTCCCCAAGGCAAAGTACGGATAGAATGTTTGTTTTTACTGAAACTTCGTCTGCTCCATCAATCAAATAAGTTGTAACATGTTGGTATTTGCATGTCGAGTGAAAAACTGGAGGTCGTTAATGTGAAATGATTAGGAATAGTTATTGGAACGAAGTTCCATACGGCAGGCTTGGAGAAGATAGGGATTTCGCTGCGGGACCAAACTTGAAGGATATGCGAGACTAAAAGAGTGACGGAAGTAGACTGACGAAAATCACGCTTTCAGTTAACACAAGCGAATATTGTATACTTTTTTTTTTGATCTGACGCGTGCATTTGATTGTTTGATCTATGATTTCATCCTTGATAAATTGTACAATCTTGGGTTCAGAGGCATATTTCTGAAATGGCTTGAAAGTTATATATCTAATAGGCGCATGGCAGTTAGAATTCAGGAATGTTGGTCTGCAGAGGAGTGTACTGACTTGGGAGTTCCCCAGGGCTCCGTGTTGGGTCCCCAACTGTTTATATTATTCATTAATGACTTACCTAATCATGTGGGGGCTGACGGTATAACTTTATTTGCAGATGACACATCGATTGCGGTCACCGCACGGGACCCTGAGGAGCTCCTTGGTAAATGTACACTTCTAATAAATGAATTTGATGCCTGGTGCCAATCAAATGCTCTGATGTCGAACATCAGTAAAACCGAGTGTCTGTATTTCAATCAACACACTTTGGATCGAAAATTGTTAATTCCATTTAAAAATGATAAAATTGTATCCAATACTTATGTAAAATTCTTGGGAGTTTTCCTTGATCAAGATATGAAATGGTCTGTACATATAGATGCGTTGACTAAAAAATTGAATTCAGCGTTCTATGCAATGAACAGAATCAAGGATTGTTTGCATCTTAGTTATGTGATAGAAGTTTATTATGCTTTAGTTTACAGCCATATTACCTATAATATTCTACTTTGGGGTAATTCAGCTGATAGTCGTAGAATTTTCATTTCACAGAAGCGCATATTACGAATAATTTTCAAACTGAAACCACGCGACTCTTGTAGGCTTTTATTTATCGAGAAGAAAATTTTGACTACTCCTTGTATTTATATTTATAAATGTCTGATACATGTTAAACTCCATAAATCAGAATTTACAAAGTTAAATAGTTTCCATGATTATAATACGAGACATGCAGAATTGTTGTTCATACCTAAGCATAGTACGGCTAGGTTTGAAAAATCACCAGCCTATCAGTGTATCAAATTGTATAATCACTTACCGCTAGGGCTTAAGAGTCTTGGCCTTACCAGGTTTAAGAAAGTTTTAAAGTCGGTACTTCTCAAGAAAGGATATTACAGTGTTAGAGAGTACCTGGCTGATAAATTTATTTTGTAATATTAGTTTAACCTGACATGTCCAATACATTACAAAATGTCAAAATGGATGTAATAAAATTATTATTATTATTATTATTATTATTATTTTCTCCCTCTTTTGGAATTTTTAAAAGACGGAGCAACTCAAATCTTTAAAATGACCTATACTTTATTTTGGTCAGAGGAGAAACGGTATGTGTATTTAGCAAGTTTCTCTCTGGATTTAGCTTGTATACGGCTTACGATTATAAATTAATTTTTGATTATGATTTGATTTGATAGATTGCTCATTTTAAAATCAATCGGGATTCCCCGGACAAAAAATTTGTCCGGAACATATTTTGAAGGCCCCGTCCTGACGACCACCGAACACCCCCTAAAATAGGACAAATCCGGGAAAACCCGGACATATGGCAACCCTAGTGTAATCCCATATTAAAGGAATGAATAAATAATAATACACTCCAAACACTTGACGAATGGGAATATAGGCCTTAAACAGATAAACTGTAATGTAAGCGTAACAAGGTAGATTCTTTCAACGCGAGCGGTGTGTTTAGTTTCAGAGACAATTTGCTAAAACAACTTTGATTTTATCCGAAATGTTTCTTTTCAATCGTCCGATTCCTAATTTCTCGTTTTTTTTTCGTAAAAGACGGCTCTATTCGATACCCGAACTAACAGAAACAATAATTGCTACACGCTTTATCGCCAAATCGCCGCTAAGTATCTCCAATTTAAACGTAATGCGAGCAATTTATCAGTTTCTACTTTCTCGATCTTGTTTTTACACTGTATGCGTGAAAAAAACCATACTTGACCGATTCGAATGTCTAAGATCCGACGTTAAAGGTTTCATACACGATCATTTCAGTTCCCATTTCCGTTTCAGTCGAACTGTCGGTTTATCCGTTCTTGTTAATTTATTTTCTCACGATCCGTTCAGTTGTCAGTTCTATGAAATAGTTATTTATGTACCAAGTGCGTTATATAGATCCTAACGATCCTAATCGGGGGGCGTTAGGATCTATCTATCTATCCAGTAACGCACGTGGTGCATACAAGATTTTATTTTTCACGAAAAAATTATTTTGTCCACGACTGTACTATAAATCATTCATTATACGTGTGCTTCCTGAAGTATAATTATACCTATTATTCACTAGTGTGTATAATGGTTTATTATACATTGCATGACGTCACACTCGAAACGTATGTCCAAACTTGAGACATCCACATTGTTAGGATAGTATTGTTATCAGATTTTTAGGTTTTATGTAACTAAGATAACTTTTAGGCAAATTATTAAACTAATATTTAATATAATGCCCAACTTATTGAATATTTACTCTAATAAATTATCTATTTCATTTTTATCAGAGTGAAAGAAAGGAATGGAATCGATGTCAAGTGAAATAGTTGACGTTTACGTAAGTATGCAGTTTTCAGTGAACACAGAAAATGTTATGTCAACGCTTTTGATAACTATTTTTATTGTTGAAAATGCAGATTATTACTAATTTTTCCGAGGAAGTCGTGGACAAAGTATAGTATTCTCTTCGCACAAAATTACAATTTTTCACTCGGGTGAATTGCGACACTCGCTTGCAGCTCGTGTCGCAAACTTCGCCCTCATGAAAAATAGCAATCATTTTGTGCTTGTTGAATAATATACTATTATTATGATGAAAAATCGATTTTGAAATCGGTTCATTGCTCCCATACTTTCCATTTTCCTTCTCATAGTAGGCATGTCATTGGTTGATATTTTGGCGTTTGGGGCCGTTCAAGTATTACGTAACGCAATTTTTGAAGATTTTTGACCCTCCCTCCCCCCTATGTAACGCTCCGTAACGTTTTCACGAACCCCTCCTCCCCCCTATAAACGTTACGTAACACCCAAGTGACTATTTTTACCTAAAAGTCACAAATATGTTGCGCAAAGTACCGGAAAGTTGCTAAAATACCGTTTTTATTGTTTAAATCGTGTTTTCGTTAATAATAAACAAAACAAGAGATTATTATTTAAAGAACAATCATACATATAATGTGATATGTTGAAAAGGGCTCAAATTTGTCCTAATAAACTTTTACTACTAATCTTACATTTAATTATGCCGTTTTCCTGACTTAGCCCTGTCGTTGCATACATTTTTAGCTAACTTCATCCACTATTATTTTTCTCATGCATTATTCAATTTTCGCTTATTAGCAGGTTTTCACTTTGAAAACCTGCTTATTGAAATGTGTGCGATAAGCAAAGTTGGATCTAGGCCCAAGATAGTTTTTCGTTTCATGACATTTCAGGATGCTTGGCATCAAAAACCCAATTTCAAAAGTCTCTCTTTCTCTAAATATGGCGCAATTTTGGAGTAATAGGGTGGAAAGTTTGTAAGTAGATAGTTTCGTATGATATTTTGGGTGGGATTACTTTTGGTGTCAATTGGTTAGGTGGTTGGCTCTCCAGGGAGGAAATGAATCCTTTATACACGATAAAGGGCGCTATTTTGTAGCAATAGGGTTGAAACCTCGTGAGTAGGTAGTTTCGAATGATATTTTGGATTATACTGGTTTTGGTGGTTTGATTGGGAAGTTGAACTCCCTCAAAGGTAGAAAATGATTCTCGTTTACGCGATACATGGCTCAATTTTGCAATAGGTTTGAAAGTTGGTAGGTAGATAGTTTCTTATGTCATTTTGGATGGGGTTGGTTTTGGTACGAATCGGTCACGGGGTTGAGCGACAAGGGAGGAAGTAAATCTTGTTTACCTGATAAAGGGTGCAATGTGGAAGCAATGGGGTTCAACATTTGTGATCTGAATAGAAGGAAGGCTGGTTCGAATTTGGAAAAAAAATTCAATTGAATAAGTAGATTTTTCGAATTGAATACGGTATAATAACCTGCGTTCTTAATGCAGCTTGCTGCGATAGAGTTTTTTTTAAATTAAAAACTCTGAAATAAAATAACATATTTATTTTCTTTGGCAATGCAATTAGAAACGGAACCTAAAAAATCAGCCATAATTCAAATATGTAAAGTAGGTATGTAAAAAAACAATTCAGTTGGAGTTTCTGTTCCTTTGCCCACTCAGACTGCATTTGCACAGAATTTTGTGATGTGAAGTAGATCCCACAGGTTCCACATATTCTGTTCTTGAAGTCGAATTGCACTGATGGTCGAAATAAATCGTACGGCATCTGCCTGAACCCTTATAGAGGAGGCGACAGATCAACGGACAACCTCACAAGACGTAGTGAATGCTTGCATGATCCTTTGTTTAGCTGACTAGGTACCGTGAGCTTGCTTGGGATCGAAGGATTTGGCAAGGGCACGGTGGCGGCAGGAAGTATTATTCGGAAAGGATGATTTCAATGCACTCCTTGAGACGAAACAGCAGGATTCCTACGCGCATTTAATTACTTGCAAAAAATGTTGTGAGTCACGGACTTGAGCGCTTTACCATTTTTATTTATTCTTTAGCCGTTTTCTAAATTTCGTTCTCATTTTATGGCACAGTTGCGGCAGCAAGTCAGCATGAGAGCCTTTATAGTCCAAAAACAGCTGACGATGCTAATCTCTTTTGAGGACATTACAGTATGAAGTCACTTCTACAACACTGACTACAGCACTGTGCTCCTATAACGTGTTTAAAACACTTAATGAAAACTGGCAACGGAAACAAAATATAAATGACGAAGAATACAGTCGAGGTATTCCCCATAAAACATAAACGGATAGAGTAGCCAACTTGAGACAACAAAATAAAACTGACTTACAATACAATCGAGGGATTCCCCGTAAAACATAAACGAATAGAGTCAACAACTTCGGAGATTCAAATTCTCTAGTTTTTTATTTCAATAAGAAAACAATGTTACGTAACGCGTTGTTCGAACCCCCCTCCCGCCCCTGTAACGCATCGTAACGTTTTACAAGACCCCCCCTCCCCCCAAATTGCGTTACGTAATACTTGAACGCCCCCTTTGTGAATATTTTTGTCATCATATTTAGTGAATGGCATTGCTGCTTTCTTTGTGTAGTCTTATAGAAATAATGGAAATGAAAATGAATTTACCTAAGAATATCATAGAAAATGCAGCCAAAGCTGCGAATAATTCTTTGCCGGAGAAATCCAGTGTCGTATACGACAAGGATTATGAAGTATTTAATCAATGGAAGTTGCTTCATTTCTCCTCGTACAATTAGCGGGCGTTATGATCCATTATGCCCGCTCATAACGCCCTAGGGATTAATGAGTGTATTTATAGCAACCGTATCTAAGGTAAAATCAACAAATAATATAGGTACAAGTGAAAAATAAATGAATATTTGATCATCAATCACTATCAAAATATGAACACTCAATTCAATCTTAGTCTTAATTGATTTGTGGTAATTAAATTTACACATATTTTAGCGATTAAATTTTATGTAAGTGCTTTATGGCGTCTTGTAGATTTTGCTGAATCATTGTTAATTCTAAGATCAAATTCATCCAAAAAAATTGTTTCAAAAGCAATGGATTATTCATAAAAAAATATAAGACAGTTAGTAAAGATTAACTAATTGTTTTCCATTATCATATGCGCGGATGGTACGAAAATTGTGAAGACATAGGAAAATCTTTAAATAATTAAGATAATTGTTCATCGCATAAAACTATCTACAAAGTATTAATCAAATTAGACTGGCTGGGAAGCTTTCTTGACTGTATAATTTTTTTAATTGATCACAGAACTGGTTTTGAATAAACGTTGTAATTCATCAGTTTCATATTCCTTCTCAAATGAGGATTCGTCTAAATTAGTTTTAGATAGCGCCTGATGCTTCGGGTTATGGAAAAACTGGAAAAACACTGATGATAAGTCAGAAACAAACGACTCAATCATTTCTTTCCATTCCGGTCTATCAGAACTCGTTTAGTTCTCCTCTTAATTCGCAATGGAACGAATACAGATAAGATCGTGGAATTTCGAGAAATGACAACCTTACGGGCTCTCATCTTGTGAATTTCCGAGAGTCCGTCGCTCAGTAGCGTACTTATTCATTCATATTCACACCAGAATTTTTCGTTTCACGCGTCGAATATGAAATTTGGGCTAAAAACTTTGTCCGACACGACTGACACGACAGCGTTCCTAGGCATGCGCATAAGCTGTGTTATTATATGCACTTTTATTATTTTATTAATGAAGAATAAATTGTAAAAGTGATTCAGTAGATGTTGGGATAGCGATGTTGAAGTCAATTTGTCTATTTGTACTCTACATTTACATTTGTGTGTATAGAGTAAATGTGCTGTGAGTTGTAGCCTCCTTAGAGTTGGAGCATTGGTGTAGATAGGTTCTACTATATCATTTTCATGGTTTCTTATTTGCATTTTCCATTTGTTGCGTGTTTTTTGATCTCTTCATGTACAAATGGAATCTTGAAGTCGTTGTGAAGGTGTCTAGTTTCTCACATACCACGAGGTATCTGCGTTCGCCTTAGCATTTCTGATTGGAATCTCTATTCCATTGAGGTTGGAGTTTGTGAGTCCAAATGGGTTTTAGTATGGCTTTGTATAGCAATATTTTATTGGTCAGCGAAAGCTTTGATTGTCTACCAAGAAGCTGGAACTCCAGTCGAGTTGTCTTCTTTCAGTTTGGATATGTTTTTTCCTGTTGAGTTTTGATCGAAGTGGAGCCAAGATATTTTGCTTCTGTTACCACTGATATTCGCTCCCCGTTCATTGGACATACTTCTTGCCGCGTTGAAATTGTAACCTGTACAGATTTAGTTCAGTTTATCTTTGTTCGCCATTTAGTTGTACCAATTGTCGAGCAGGTTGATATGATTTTGCTCGTTCTCCGAAGCCCTTATAAAAATTTCATGTATATAGATAACGTTTAAATCACTAGCAGAAGAAGTGATATTATTTTTTCAGTTACGGTTATCTCGTCGGTGTAGATGATGAATAGCAGTGGAGCCAATACCCTACCTTGGGGGTCGCCGGATTTAATTGGACAGTAGTGGGAGTGTTTGACTGAATATTCAACGGAAACATTTCCATTGTAGATAAATCATTCAATTAGGAGATAATAGTTGTGTGGCAGTGAGCTATTCACTTCATAAAGTAGGCCCCTATGTCATACCTTGTCAAACGCTTGGGCTACGCCTTGCAAAATTATTTTCTTCTAAGCTTCAGGAGATTTCGTTAATAATTCGGTGGGCTTGCTGAACTGTTAAATATAAAGATATGAGTATAATATCGGTGTATTATTACAGATGACGTATGATTTTGAATTTCACAATTAATTAAGACTTTTACAAATAATCTTCTATCTATTAGTACAATGATAATCAGGAGTCAAAATGGATAATTAAAGGAAACAAATTTATTAACATTCTTAATTTATTTTCTTGAAAAATTTAGGTGTCTGAAATTTTCCGATCAAACCGATCATTAGTAAGATTAAACGTACTAATTAAGTTCACAATAAATTAGTTAATATTTTATACAAATTAGGTATAATCAATTACTCAGAACCAACCTGTTATGCCAAACAATGTGAGAAACACATTCAAAAAGCATCTTTCGTAAAATCAACTATGTTTAGATCTCATAGATATTTATCGTGATATTTTCGAAGGGAAATATGGTAATCGACCTTATACACGTGATTAAAAATAGCGAAACGTTACCTAGAGTATAGGGATATAAATCACTCTGCTATCCCAAAAACCTTGTATCTTTTAACCATATTATTGATGAACCAATTAGCGATTGGACGGCTTTCGAATGTTGATTTTTTAAGTGGTATATGGTATGTATCAAATGCCGGAACAACTCAATTATTCATGGTTTCTATCGCGGTCTGTAGTTGTGCGATCGAAAGTTGTACTTGAATCGATCAATCAGGTTCTGCGAATCGAATTTTCTAGTTGAAGGTAGGCCGGGCCATCTGATGGAAGAAACTGGAAACAAAGAATCGCGCATAACTATTAATTTTATTCGGGGGTAATACCACTAGAGCTCAGATTTAGCCGGATATTTTTTCGTCGTTGTTTTCGAATACTTACTTTCATTGGCAATTTAACGAGAGCTGTTCTGACAAAATCACGAGAGCGTAGTTCGAGTGATTTTGTCTGAACAGATCGAGTTAAATTGCCAATGAAAGTAAGTATGAGAAAACAACCACAAAAAATATCCTGCTAAATCTGAGCTCGCGTGGTATTTGGTACGACAATTCCATGAATTATTGTTAGTGCCAAATCAGTGAAAGGGTTGAAAGTAACATTAAATTTTTCGAAATACATGGTTTGCAACATTTTCGCGGTTGTGTTCCACATTGTTTTCACCACATATTCTTTATAATCTTTCCCATTCTGTTTCTTCATATTAAAGCCCCAGTCCATCAATATTCCTGCCACATTTTCCACTGACTGTTTGGTTTCCAAATTAAAGTTTCGTTGTTTACAAAATTCGCTAAATTGATTCCAAATGGAAGAATAACTTTTTTCTGTATTTTCAGGAGTTGATTTTTCGATCTCCCTTATTATTTCTGCCTCGCTAATATTTCCAAATCTCAACATATTTACTGGAATATTAGGCATTTGTTGTAAAATTCTGTTTTCGACATTTACAATAATTGTCAAACTGATGCAACGCTTGCTAAACGAATAATTGCTAGCGTTGGTAAGGTAACGTTATTTATTCGATATTTTTATCCACTTGCATTTCTGTTCTATCCGATAGCAAACTACGATTTTCGTTCTTTCAAATGGGAATTATTATACATGAGTGGAATTGTCAGCAATAATAATTGATCATTTCTAAAAAACAAAATATAAAATTTGACAATATTTACTAATTCTTTCAAGCAGTGATGAATTTACAAGGGTTGGGGCCCTAGGCCAACTTTACGCTAGAGATAGTAGTTTTCGAGTTATTAACGAAAAACCGATAAACGGGACCTTTAAAGATCCATCCCAACGTTAGCTCCCCCCACACCCCTCAGTACTTTTAGTATGTTGTTAAGAACACCTTCCCCTACAACTATGCCAAAATTGGCTTCTACATGAATTATTATTTCCTCTATTTTTCCTTCATTGCCTGGACTACTAGGAAAGAAAGAAATAAAACGAAGCTGTTAACAGTTCGTTCTGCAAAAATTGGACAACGCTACTCGTTGCCAAATACGTTTATAAGTAGGTTGTGAAATAATTATTATTAATATCCTACTGTAATATTTTCACGAGAGTAACACTCGTTACCGCTCAGGTTAGACACAATTGCCGACTACTTCAAGACTAGCTCAAATGATTTTCATCTTCTGTTATGTACAGGGTGTCCCATTTTGGGTACTTTTGTATGGTATCTCCGTTATTTTTGAAGATAGAGGGTTGCAGTTTTTGCATATATATATATATATATATATATATCTATATATATATATATATAATATATATATAATATATCTATATATATATACATATATATATATATATATATATATATATATATATATATATATCTATATATATATATATATATATATATATATATATATATATATATATATATATTTTAGTTATTTATGTACCAAGTGCGTTATATAGATCATTATGCCCTGAGGGAAACATTCGGCCCGAGGGCCTCTGGCCCGAAAGATGAATGTTGCCCGAGGGCCTCTGGCCCGAAAGATGAATGTTGCCCGATGGGCATAAGGATCTAGTAACGCACGCGGTGCATACAAGATTTTATTTTTCACGAAAAAATTATTATATTAGGATGAAAAAGCGATTTTAAAATCGTTTCATTGCTCCTATCCATTTTCCTTCTCATAGTAGGCATGTCATTTGTTGATATTTTGACGTTTGTGAATATTTTTGTCATCATATTCAGTGAATGTCATGCTGCTTTCTTTGTGTAGTCTTATAGAAATAATGGAAATTAAAATGAATTTACCCAAGAATATCATAGAAAATGCAGCCAAAGCTGCGAATAATTCATTGCCGGAGAAATCCAGAGTCGTATACGACAAGGATTACGAAGTATTTAATCAATGAAATTTGCGTCGTTTCTCCTAGTAAAATAAGCGGGCGTTTTGAATCCATTATGCCCGCAAATGCGGGCATAATGGCCTAGGGCATAATGAGTGTATTTATAGCAAGCGTATCCAAGGTGAAATAAACATTTTATATACAAGTGAAAAATAAATATATATATATATATACCGGGTGTCCACGGAAGGAGGCTCGCCCCTATAACTTTTTTGTTTTCGAAGATAATGAAATGAAATTTACAGGATCTGTTTAATGCATAAAACTGCATTTTTTGACAAGTAACTCAACTTCATGCAACTTCCGGTTTCACCGGAAGTGATATAAACTTTCGATTTTTAAATGAGACACCTGGTATATTTTCAGTTTTTTTGTCTCCATATGACATTTAGAATACAACCATTTATCATTTGCTACTTTTTGTAACCGTTGTTCAATTTTTTTTCGGAATACATTTTTATTCTAGAGGGCTATAGATGCGTTCAAATAAATAATTTCGGTCCTGAAATGGCCCTAAGACCTAGATTTGTGGGCGTGGCTTCGGACTTATTTTGTTTCAGTTGTATTGGTCACGGGCTACTCGATGATTTCAAATATTATTTTAATCTCAATAAGATTCTTCATTTAAAGAAAGTTCTAAGGTTATGGGATTTCAGGTTTTTATCGAAAGTTTTCTTTCAACCTAATACCTAGAGTGCGGTATCAAATTAATCGTAATAAAATTATCTTTTTTTTTTAACCCGACGAGCGCCCATGTTGCCATTTGAAAAAAAATAGTAATAAAAGTTTTGAAATTAAACTTCACATGGCTGGAACATTTTGATCGAAAACAGTGAAGTTGTATTTCAACATACATTTTAGGACCGAAATTAGTTATTTGAACGCATCCATAGCCCTCTAGAATAAAAATTCATTTAAAAAAAAATAAAAAAACGGTTACAACAAATAAAAAATGATACATGGTTGTATTTTAAATGTCATATGGAGACAAAAAACTGAAAATATACCCGGTGTCCCATTTATAAATCGAAAGTTTATGTCACTTAAACCGGAAGTTGCATGAAGTTGAGTTAGTTGTCGAAAAATGCAGTTTTATGCATCAAACAGATCCTCTGAATTTTATTTCATTATCTCCGAAAACAAAAAAGTTATAGGGGCGAGCCACCTTCCGTGGACACCCGGTGTATATAATATATATATATATATATATATATATATATATATATATATATATATATATATATATATATATATATATATAATATATATATATACACCGGGTGTCCCACGGAAAGGTGGCTCGCCCCTATAACTTTTTTGTTATATATATATATATATATATAAATATATATATATATATATATATATATATATGACATGACATGGAAAATACATTTTTGGCTGAGCATTATAAGAAACACATCGTCATAGGTGCTCAAGGAGTAGGTACGAACGTTTATTTAACTCTAATATCAAATTGATATGCCTTCTACCATTCCATTAGAGATTAGAGGTCTATTCCGTGCGATAGTGGAAGACCTCTTCAACAAAATGATGATGTAAAATGTGAATCGAATAAATAATTGCTCGTTCGTAATGTACCTACATACGTCCGACTAGCCCGATCGACTTTAATAATGAACAACCGAGCCGAAATCTGTTCGAAATTGACTCGTATAACATCATAATAAAATACGATAGGAGTTATATGTATTTCTATTTCGAACCTGCAAAAATGTCGAAAGTTGAACAATCACACGTGGTAGTCGCATTTGGTCAGTGGCGTGCTCGATCGAAATTGATGGAATGCAACGAAGAGGCCCCTACACACGGGCGTCGATGTCTTAATACATCAACGTGCATCCAAGAACGTGCAACCGATAACGTTGATGTGGATGCAAAAAACGCACGTTTTTTTTTAATGCACAACCCGGATGAATGCCGCGTTGATGTTTTCAGGAATCGCTTGAATTTTTGTATGCGCATTCCAAAGAATGCATTCAAGTCTCTACGTGTGGATACAAATTATCGTTGAGTGTGCGTTTTTAAAGCAGTAGCGGCGGTTAAGTTTATGAAATAATTTGTTACTGCAGTAGGTATTTAAAATAGTAAGTTAAATATTTCATGAATTTGTATAATATTTACTAAAAATGTTTGCAGATAGTTTTATTAGTATGTCTGACTGCAGAACAATGTCCCGGGAATTTCTACGGGAATGTGTGGAGTTGTACAAGGACCTACCCTGCTTGTGGCAGACAAAATAAAAGCACTCTTTAGACCGAAATAAAAAAAAATAAGCGTACGAAATATTGATAGAGAAGCTGCAAATCATCCTACCAAATGCTACAAAAAGTACAGTTGTCGCTAAAATCAATAGTCTTCGTGGTGGGTTTCGGAGATGGAAAAAAAGTTTTTATTTCCAAGGAAAGTGATACGTTGAGGCTTTCGGACATATTAAAGTAGTGAATTTTAAATTTTGGTAATTTCTTGCAGTAATTTCTGCAGTTATTGCCAATCTCATCATTGTGTCTTGACGTTTTATTAATGGCATAACCATGTCCAATAGTTACGAATAGGTTCCTTCGTCCATCCTTACGTAATTACGAGAGTCCTCTAGTTCTAACCTCCATTTTTGTAACAGGTGAATGTGTGAAAAATTTTATCGTTTCAGAAACGAACTTTAAGACCACATTCTGCGACAATTTTCATTGTCCTTTTTCTTTGTACACGCCACTGCCACCAGAGCTAAATATTCCTCTTGCTCAGACATCTGACCAAACATTTTAGCAGACTGGACAAAACTATGGTTTTGTACGTACGTCTGTAAGTAATCAGGTTGCACGTTATTGGTTGCACGTTTTTGGATGCATGTCGATGTATTAAGACAACGACGTCCGTGTGTAGCCCGCCAAGGCGTCTATGAAATTTCGTATGATTTGTTCATGCTACACTGACATTTAATTTTTTAGCAATGAAAAAGTTTCCGTTTGCGCGTTCGAAATTTCAGCGTATATTTGACACTATTTTAAGGTGGTGGGGGATTTTCTACCAGAAAAATGTCGTCGTAGTAATCAGTTTAAATCAGTGGTTACCAACCTTGCGGCGATCTCCCCCAAGTGAGCGATTTGGGTTATCAGGGGGCAATAAATAAGTATGGGGCAATAATATTCAAAAGGCAAAAGGCAAGAGTTTGTACTACTGTACAGTAAAAGTTGCCGGGGTAGCATGAGTTACTGGCTATTCTCAGCAGTAGAATTCACTGCACTCAAACCTCTTCATAGTCCCCACCTGTTGCTCTCATTTATTTTTTCAAATTTTAAATGTCAACTTTCTTCATTTGCCCAGATCCCAATTTGAAAATGCAAACATGTTCTTCTGTTTTTAAGCGTACATTAATGATCTTAGTTAATCATTTAACTTCTTTGTTCTTCAAAAAAATTTTAAAAATTGTTGGTACATTTTGATTTTGTTCAATTTTATTTAAGAATGGTATCGGATAAAACTGCTTTGGTTGTTTTTATATACGGTAATAAAAATGTTTAAAAAATAATGCAAATGCTTTATTATTCACAATATGCTTCAAATTAAAATTATGCATAGAATGAAAGTTGATGGTTGTTAGTCAACCTCTAGAAAGGGGTAATGGGTCACAAAAGATTTGGAACCACTGGTTTGAATAATAGAGACTATCGAATAATGAAGGTCAATAAAGAATTGGTTTTGTCTCTGCCTATTAATTTTTGTTGTGATACTATCTTTATTTGTAACCTTGTAGAAATCTTCTACTTCGTTTGGAATTCAGAACACCTCATTATTTTGCTTGAAGGAGTAATATTTTCCTCAAATATAACCTCTCACATCATTTCCTGGTCAAATTAAATAAGAAACAAATCAATATTGAAAGCTGTTACTTGTTTATATTGCTATAGCCTCTGATAGAATTCAGTGTAAATATCTTCAAAACAACCGAATTAAACGTCTCAATAGGTTATTAAAATATTGTTATGTACTGAAATGCTCATTTCTTGAACGATGGTATATACCTACTCTCTTATTTTTATTCGTATGTTTCTCGTTCCACCATATAACTTTTTGTAATTAAATTTTTATATTTTCATATCATTTGTTCCAGGATGACGGATGGCACTGGATGAGCGCGGGCGGCAGCGCAGGGAGCGGCGGGGGCTCAGGGGGCAGCACATCGACCGCGGCCTTGCGTGCGGCGGCCGCAAATGGAAACGCGGCCGTTTGCGCTCGCATCATCGGCGCGCAGAGATGCGTGCGCTTCTCCAGGGACGAACTGGGCCGGTCGGCTCTGCACCTGGCCGCGCAGGGCGGCCACGGCCCGGTGGTGAGGATACTACTGGGAGTGGCCGCGCCCAAGGAAGTGGACGCTCCCGACGGAGACGGCTGCACGGCGCTGCAAAGAGCTGCGGCCGACGGGCACGAGGATGTTATAAAGCTGCTGTTGGCGAGAGGGGCGGATGCTGACAGGCAGGATAGCGTGGTAAGAAAATTAGGCTTTTGAATATTAATAATCATACTGTATAACTAAGAATCTAGCAGACATACGTGTTTAATAGCATTATAGCTTACTTGTCTGTCATGAGTTTTTCTCAGAAGTTTTGCTATGCTATACGTTACTGCTTGCAAACTCATAAAGCGAATGCTGGACTAGTATTCACTCTCTGAGCCGCATCTTACACCCTTCCTCATATAAAATATTCGGTTTCGCCCATATTTAATACAGATATGTATCTGATGATCTATATGGGAGAGTTCTTCCCCAAACAGAACGCTTTTTTCATACATATTTGAGAGAAGAATGAAAAACATGGTATCCATTCCTTTCCTTTCCTATTTCTTTCATTTCCATTCTTATTTCTTTCCTTTCCTATTTCTTTCATTTCCTTTCCTTTCCTCTCTTCTTCAATCCTTTTCTTTCCTTTCATCTTCCTTCCTTTTTACCTTGAGCGAAAGGGTTAATTGACGGTGTTTCCTGAATTTATAAACCGTAATTTGATAAAATTAGACGTCTACTTAATTTGGTGGAGTTACGCGTCCCGATTTTCGCTTATTGTGTCCAGAATTTGTCCACACGAGGCGGATATTTTCGCGCCGACATCTGCTCGAAAAATAAATAGTATAATGCATCGAGCCGGTGCCAGTTCCCATCATTGAAATTATTTTATATGTGGCTTTTAGTTGTTTTGCGGGTCATTTATCGCGGACGGTTCCAAGTAATAAGCTCAATAATCGCTTTCCGAAAATTTAACACCCACGGTCGACGTAACAACAATGCAACGGATGCTCTAGAATAGAACAGAAATTCGTAACCCGCTCGCGTTTTCTAACCGAAACTAACCAAAAAACTGGCGAAGATCGACTTTAAACTCGATTCTGAGAATGTACCAAGTGTTATGTCGAAATAATTCACGGGAAATATTAAATTCAACGGGACGATCTATAGCGTGCGTCACTATTGCAGTTTTAGTTTTTGCGGTTCGGATTCTCGCAAAATGAACCTTTGTAAGTTGTATCACTGAAGGAATTATACGAAACGTTTCTTTGAAATATTTTTGGTGGATGAAAGATATGCCTAAAACTGTGTCCGACACGACAAACACGACAGCGTTGCTAGGCGTGCGCAGCAGAGATGTATTCACTTACATTAAGTTAAAAAATTCATACTTTGTTAATATTTTAATACTCATTTAATGATAAAATGTTAATTTTCATAATTTTTGAGAAAAAATTTTTCAATAGAATATTATACCAATTACCTACTCCATTTATTATTTATTCCACGACACCTCTTGTCTATTTTTTGACATATATTATGTATACATATACATATATATATATATATATATATATATATATATATATATATATATATATATATATATATATATATATATATATATATATATATATATATATATATATATATATATATATATATATATATATATATATATATATATATATATATATATATATATATATATATTCTGATTTTTCTTCTACTTCAAATGGAATAAAATATTTATATTATATTGTTTGCACTGAAAAAAAAACTAGAATCTTAGATTATTTCTTTATCTCCAATTTACGAAATAACACAAAAACGATTAAAAGTGGAAAGTGACACTTTTCACTGTGTGGTTCCCTTTTTGAATCTAGTATTTAATTGAATTTCCAGTGGAAATGAGGCATTAGAAGATTGAGTCTTTTCGAAAATAATAAACAATAAGTATGAAGAAAATTTTCCAAGATTGAACATTAATAAGAAAACATATAAATGAATAATACAAGTTGATAGTAGATACAGTTCACATGCCATAAATACCTTTTTAATCATAGCGGAAGTCTAAAAAATCCTAATATATATATATATATATATATATATATATATATATATATATATATATATATATATATATATATATATATATATATATATATCAAGGGCGTCGCTTGCCAATGTGATGAGAGGGTGAGCAAGATAAGAATTGCAGGTAAAATGAATACACCTTGTAAATTTTTAATCGTTTACTAGAGGAAAACAAGTTTCAATGAAGACATAATCTTCTTGGGTTTCTTGTGTTATTTTGGACTACCTACTTAAGAAATTATTTTTCATTGGATTAAATTCTTTCGAGTCTGTAAGGAGACAGCTGACCCTCCCCCCTCCTTCTTAGTGACGCCTTTAATATATATATATATATATATATATATATATATATATATATATATATATATATATATATATATATATATATATATATATATATATATATATATATATATATATATATATATATATATATATATAAATATATATATATATATATATATATATATATATATTTAAATTTGGAAACAACCAAATGAAAGATATAGAAAATCTTAACTCCCGATAATGTTTCAGCATGGCAACAGCGCATTGCACGAGGCCTCTTGGAAAGGCTATAGCAGAACGATAAGACTATTGGCCGCGGCGGGGGCTAAGCTAGACAGCCCAAATGCCGGCGGCTTCACGCCTCTTCATCTCTGTTGTCAAAATGGCCACAATCAGTCTTGTCGAGAGCTACTACTGGCCGGTTGCGACGTGGACATGAAGAATCACTATGGAGACACATCCTTACATACCGCGGCCAGGTACGGCCACGCCGGGGTTACTAGGATACTGATATCGGCCCAGTGCAAGGTAAGTAATGAATGAACCAGCGTTGTCCAACTTCTCTTAGACAGCGGGCCATTTTTCTTTAGCAAATATTTCGCGGGCCTAAAAGGATAGATAAATGAAAAGTCAGTATATGTCAACTCAAATAGTTATTTATGTACCAAGTGCGTTATATAGATCCTAACGCCCGGAGGATAACATTCGGCCCGAGGGATGAATGTTGCCCGATGGGCGTTAGGATCTAGTAACGCACGTGGTGCATACAAGATTTTATTTTTCACGAAAAAATTATTTTATTATGATGAAAAATCGATTTTAAATCGGTTCATTGCTCCTATACTTTCCATCTTCCTTCTCATAGTAGGCATGTCATTTGTTGATATTTTGACGTTTGTGAATATTTTTGTCATCATATTCAGTGAATGTCATTGCTGCTTTCTTTGTGTAGGCTTATAGAAATAATGGAAATGAAAATGAACTTACCAAAGAATATCATAGAAAATGCAGCCAAAGCTGCGAATAATTCATTGCCGGAGAAATCCAGAGTCGTATACGACAAGGATTATGAAGTATTTAATCAATGGAAGTTGCTTCATTTCTCCTCGTACAATGAGCGGGCGTTATGATCCATTACGCCCTAGGGCATAATGAGTGTATTTATAGCAACCGTATCTAAGGTAAAATCAACAAATAATATACCTGTGAAGAATAAAGTTATTTTATTTATACGGAAAAATAAGGTCAAATTTAATGACATTTTTTCCATAATGAAGTTTATATTTTTGCATAATGAATATTGCGTTATATTCATTGTTAAAATGAAATATCACATAGTAACAATGTTTTTCTCAAAAATGATACATAACAAGAAATAATAGAAACTTTTTGTAGGCGGTTGAATTGTTGTCTAAAAATCTCATATATTTTTTCAATTTTATATTATAAATTTGTACATATATTTATTTAAAATTTGATGTAAATTTTACTATAACTCGCGGGCCATAAAAAAACCTTCGCGGGCTGGATGCTGCCCGCGGGCCGCCAGTCTTTCTTGTGAATAGAAAATAATATAGAAATGTGATGTTTCGAAAAAATTTCATTATATGCGCGATGTATTTCACTACATAATAATAATAAGTGCAATGTTGCATTGTTGTATAAAAGCGCGTGAAGTTCTCTACTTTTATTTTATCACTTCATGTTCAGTGTTTATTCCTCAGGTACCAGATAGATGGTCTAACTTCTCAACGCTCTCAATTTTGTTACGCGATGTCCCCCTCGGGCCGTTGAACACGCAAGAAATTATTTCTCTGAAGTTTGTCGTTCGCCGCGGTTCGGCACTTCTTATATATTCGAACGATTTGTCATGCGCTTCCAGGTTTTTGTGTAACCGAAAAGCATCGTGTTGTGGTTGGATTCGATTCGCGTGGCGTCTAATTTATTTCGGAGCGACGAAAAACTGAAGATATACTTTTTCGGTAATATTGACAACGTCTATGTATATGTATGTATATGTGTTTTTGTTTCTACTTCATTATCTAGCCCTACCGGGGGAATTGTATGATGAATTTCTGTTCTCCAAATAATTCTCCTGAATATACAGGGTCACTCACGGTGGATGGTAGGTTAGACGTTTACGGAGAACGGGACATGGGATTATTCTGAAAATTTGGCTTTATGGGTAATTGGATTTGCTATATCGATCTAAAATAATAGTGGCGCTGCGGCGTTGCCGCTTATACTAAAAAGTAGCAGCAACTGTGAAATTTCAAATGAGACACCCTATATATTATTCCATTTTTTGCTTCTCTGTCATTTTCCAATTGTTTTTGTATGATACTTCCCTATACCTATTTCCAGAGGTTTTCGAGAAATTAAATGATTTCCTTACTTTTTTGTGCAAAACATTGCTTCAATTAAATGTTCAGTACTAAGGTACTCAGATTCGTAGGACGCTGAAATTTTAGGTGTAGTTTACCAAGTTCCGACGTATTAGGAATATTTCAAGGACTTTGTTCTCCATTATACAGGGTCCTCCAAAATTTGCGATTTTAATGATAAATACAAAAATAGTAAAAAGTGCATTTTTTCAAATGTAATACCATGTATATTATTGAATATCTCGAAAGAAAATTGAAATCACTTTCAAATGATATATCATGTTCCTATACCTAAAATGTCAGGTTTCCGAAATAAAGGCAAGTTTCTATAAAAATCGGATTATTTAGCCATATTTTGTATTAGGTAGCTATGAAATGTCAAGAAATATGTCATTATGAAATTTTGACAATTGGTCCATCAACAATGAAACGTTCGCGCGTTCATTAACGGAAATTTGATTTGAAAACATCAAAATGGAAGGCAATAACTATTCTCATGAAGTTTTGATGAAGTTATTTATTGTACATGGTCAATGTGACCAAATAATAGCAAGAACATGCAGAAAATCCAATGAAATGTATACCTATTGACAACCAATAAACGAGAGAAAATTTGTACGTTTACAAAATAATTTTATCTGGATGGGGCACCAGCTCATTGCATTGGGGAAGTAACAACTGAGTTGTTCCAAATGTTCGATGATCGCTGGTTTAGACGTTTAGGACCATGGAATTGGCCTGCGATATCACCCGACCAATTGATTTTTACTTGTGGGGTACTTTGAAAAGAAAAGTTTACATTACATCAATAGCCAGTAAACAAGACCTGCGCTAACGAGTGATCAATTCCATCGAGGAGCTAAATGCCAATGAGATAAGGAGGGCCACAAATCATTCAACAAGTATTTTGAAATGTTTGGAAACCAACGGCAGTCATTTTGAACACTTATTATGATCGTTTTCTTAACTTAAATACTTATGTCATTGTATTGACAAGGTTTATTCCCGTTATACCGTTTTGTTATTTGTTATTTTACGTAATGCTTTTTTTTATTAGTTTAGTAAATTTCGTTTCGCTCTCAGTATTGACCCATAAGTGATAAAATTATTTTGTAAACGTACAAATTTTCTCTCGTTCGTTGGTTGTAAATAAGGATACATTTCATTGAATCTTCTGCATGTTCTTGCTATTATTTGGTCACATTGACCATGTACAATAAATAACTTCATCAAAACTTCATGAGAATAGTTATTGCCTTCCATTTTGATTGTTTTCAAATCAAATTTTCGTTAATGAACGCCCGAACGTTTTATCGTTGATGGACTAATTGTCAAATTTGCATAATGACATCTTTCTTGACATTTCATAGCTACCTAATACAAAATATGGCTAAATAATCTTATTTTTATAGAAACTTGCTTTTATTTCGGAAACCTGACGTTTTAGGTATAGGAACATGATATATTATTCGAAAGAGATTTCAATTTTCTTTCGAGATATTCAATAATATACAGGGTATTACATTTGAAAAAATGCACTTTTTACTATTTTTGTATTTATCGTTGAAATCGCAAAATTTGGAGGACCCTGTATAATGGAGAACAAAGTCCTTGAAATATTCCTAATACGTCGGAACTTGGTAAACTACACCTAAAATTTCAGCGTCCTACGAATCTGAATACCTTAGTACTGAACATTTAATTGAAGTTATGTTTTGCACAAAAAAATAAGGAAATCATTTAATTTCTCGGAAACCTCTGGAGATTGGTATAGGGAAGTATCATACAAAAAGAATTGGAAAATGATAGAGAAGCAAAAACAGGAATAATATATAGGGTGTCTCATTTGAAATTTCACAGTTGCTGCTACTTTTTAGTATAAGCGGCAACGCCGCAGCGCCACTATTATTTTAGATCGATAGAGCAAAATCAATTATCCATGAAACCAAATTTTCAGAATAATCTCATGTCCCGTTCTCCGTAAACGTCTAACCTACCATCCACCGTGAGTGACCCTGTATTTTCATTTATGTGTTGATTAAGTATGTGCCTTAACTTCAAGGAAAATTCTTTGAGTGATGTTAAGGTGACAAGTTCATAAAACATGGATCCGCAAATGTTTCGTGTTCAAGAAACCGTGTATTAAACGTTGAAAAAAATCATAAATACCCTTTTGGTTTTTTTTTTTAGTTTACTGGCTCGTCAATTTTTGGATGAACGTTACCGTAATCGGTGGATCGGAGGAGCAGGCCCACAATCATGGCCTCCTCGCTCACCTGATCTGAATCCTTAGGAATTATTTTTCTATATTTCTATTTATATATATTTGAGATCTCTAAACTGAAACACCGTTTGACTTATCATGGTCATACTTGGTACACCTGAGTGTCTTCTTATGGAAAAGGTTATTGGGTTCAAGAATTATGAAAATCAGCTGTGTAGTTTTGGTAAAAATGGATTTTGTGGAACTCGTGGCTGGTCTGGCGTATTCACCATTCTGTATCGAGTGAAGTAAACTGATGTATGTTGTTAATATGAGTATCAAATCATACTTCGTTTTATGAAGTCGGGAATTATCAGCACGCTTTCATTAAATCGTTGAATATATATTTCATTCACCCATATTTTTCGGCTAAAAACATATATAATAGTTCGGAAGAACGATTATTGTTCTCGCAGTTTTTGTTTAGTTAGTCGCACATCATTTATGTCTTATGTATCATCATAAATTCACAATAAAATAATAGTTTCTACTCGTTTCAATCGTTCGAATTGAGCCTTCGTAAATACATGAAGCGTTTACGGTACCAATAATGGTCCAGTTGAATACCAGTTACCATTCACCATTCGCAGATATTAATTGTACCTACACCATCGCGATCTGCTCGAGTTGCGTGGGATTTTATAATTTGAACTTTTTGTTATTAACAAGGTCGAATCTTTTGTGAACATTATCCTCGGCCAATATAAACACTAACTAGATGTGTGCGAAATACGAACCGGCAATGTGGTACTTCCGCGAAATTCGCTGAAAAGAAATTACTGAAATTTCGGGAAATGCCTGAATATCCGAATTCCGTTTCCAGCTACCAACTGATTCGCTATTTCAGTTTATGGTTTCGTTGAGTCAGCGAAAGGTTCTTCTCACAAAGTTATATATAAATGAATATATATATATATATATATATATATATATATATTCTGAAAATTTGGTTTCATGGGTAATTGATTTTGCTCTATCGATCTAAAATCATATTGGCGCTGCGGCGTTGCCGCTTATACTAAAAAGTAGCAGCAACTATGAAATTTCAAATGAGACACCCTATATATTATTCCATTTTTTGCTTCTCTACCATTTTCCAATTGTTTTTGTATGATACCTATCTCCAGAGGTTTTCGAGAAATTAAAGGGTTTCCTTATTTTTTTGTGCAAAACATAGCTTCAATTAAATGTTCATTACTAAGGTATTCAGATTCGTAGGACGCTGAAATTTTAGGTGTAGTTTACCAAGGTCCGACGTATTATGAATATTCTAAGGACTCTGTTCTCCATTATACAGAGTCCTTCAAAATTTGCGATTTTAACGATAAATACAAAAATAGTAAAAAAACATTTTTTCAAATGTAATACCCTGTATATCATTGAATATCTCGAAAGAATTGAAATTGCTTTCAAATGATATATCATGTTCCTATACCTAAAAAGTCAGGTTTCCGATATAAAAACAAGTTTCTATAAAAATCGGATTATTTAGCCATATTTTGTATTAGGTAGCTATGAAATGTCAAGAAAGATGTCATTATGAAAATTTGACAATTAGTCCATCAACAATAAAACGTTCGCGCGTTCACTAACGAAAATTTGATTTGAAAACAATCAAAATGGAAGGCAATAACTATTCTCATGAAGTTTTGATGAAGTTATTTATTGTACATGGTCCATGTGACCAAATAATAGCAAGAACATGCAGAAAATCCAATGAAATGTATACCTATTGACAACCAATAAACGAGAGAAAATTTGTACGTTTAAAAAATAATTTTATCACTTATGTTATGTTATTTTACGTAATGCAAATTGTTTTTTATTAGTTCAGTAAATTTCGATTCGCTTTCAGTATTGACCCATAAGAGTTAAAATTATTTTGTAAACGTACAAATTTTCTCTCGTTTATTGGTTGTCAATAGGTATACATTTCATTGAATTTTCTGCATGTTCTTGCTATTATTTGGTCACATGGACCATGTACAATAAATAACTTCATCAAAAGTTCATGAGAATAGTTATTGCCTTCCATTTTGATTGTTTTCAAATCAAATTTTCGTTAGTGAACGCGCGAACGTTTTATTGTTGATGGACTAATTGTCAAATTTTCATAATGACATCTTTCTTGACATTTCATGGCTACCTAATACAAAATATGGCTAAATAATCCGATTTTTATAGAAACTTGTTTTTATTTCGGAAACCTAACTTTTTAGGTATAGGAACATGATATATCATTTGAAAGCAATTTCAATTTTCTTTCGAGATATTCAATAATATACAGGGTATTACATTTGAAAAAATGCATTTTTTACTATTTTTATATTTATCGTTAAAATCGCAAATTTTGAAGGACCCTGTATAATGGAGAACAAAGTCCTTAGAATATTCCTAATACGTCGGACCTTGGTAAACTACACCTAAAATTTCAGCGTCCTACGAATCTGAATACCTTAGTAATGAACATTTAATTGAAGCTATGTTTTGCACAAAAAAATAAGGAAACCCTTTAATTTCTCGAAAACCTCTGAAGATAGGTATCATACAAAAACAATTTGAAAATGGTAGAGAAGCAAAAAATGGAATAATATATAGGGTGTCTCATTTGAAATTTCATAGTTGCTGCTACTTTTTAGTATAAGCGGCAACGCCGCAGCGCCAATATGATTTTAGATCGATAGAGCAAAATCAATTACCCATGAAACCAAATTTTCAGAATAATCTCATGTCCCGTTCTCCGTAAACGTCTAACCTACCATCCACCGTGAGTGACCCTGTATATATATATATATATATATATATATATATATATATATATATATATATATATATATATATATATATATATATATATATATAGGGTGTTTGGAGGGGGCCTTGTTGCTAGGCCTTGTTGCTGCAAAATAAGTTGAATTTGCCCAATAAAAACAGCATCCGTTTTCAAGATACCGGGTATTTTGAAAAACAAATTTGTACACATTTCTTACGATTATTCTAAACTACGGCAACATTGTGATGAAATTTCAAACGTTCTGGAAGCAGACACATCGCATATATTTGTTTTTATATCTGTCTCTCGAATACTTTTGAAAATATCTTTTTATTACATCATCATTTTCGAATTGAAAAATACCGAAATCGGTACACAGTATCGAATTTCACC
This sequence comes from Cynegetis impunctata, assembly GCA_030704885.1. NCBI lineage: Eukaryota > Metazoa > Arthropoda > Insecta > Coleoptera > Coccinellidae > Cynegetis > Cynegetis impunctata. Next base: position 65,503 of record JARQZK010001578.1, on the reverse strand, counting down.
AAGAGTACCTTTTTGATGTGAAATTGAATGATGTTTTAGATCACATAAAATTTGTACTTGAAAATTTAACTGAAAAAAGTTACGTTAAAAGTATTCGGTATGAACCGTGTAACTAGCGCCTATGAGAGGCAGATATAAAAACAAATGTATGCGATGTGTCGGCTTCCAAAACATATTCGTACAAAATTTCATTACAATGTTGCCAGTATTTTCGACATAATCGTAAGAAATTTGTATAAATTTTTCAATACCCTGTATCTTGAAAACGACTGCCGTTACGAAATTTTTTATTGAGCAAACTTATTTTGCAGAGTTCTATGTGACCTAGCAATAGGGCCCCTTTTTTTTGAAATACCCTGTATAGGTACATATATTAATGAAATAATAGGTCATCTATTCGAAAACTAGAAATTGTTCAAAAAATCCACCACATGGAGATGGCCACGTAAGTCTTAACGTAATCGATATTTTCATTGATTCTTAAAATGGTGAACGTTAGAAAAATATACATGGTCACTACAAACGAATAGAAACAATAGGCAGCTGTTTCTGCCCTATTGAGGAATCGTCAGAATTGTCCATCTTTGGAATGTGGTGACCTTTAAGATTCTTCTTTCATATGTAACAATTTCGGTGACGTGTAAACGCGCCACAGCGCCATCCATCGGACACATTGGACACTAATCGCGTTAGTAAGATGAAAACGTTAGGAACCTATAGGTCATGCGTCCTTTCACATTTTTAGAAGTTTATTTCATGAATATAAATAGTACCTGATCAATTTCAAGATAGATATATCAAGTTTCTGTAATTAATTTTTGAATTCATCAGGTTTCCGAGCAGAACAAGAACGGCGACACCGCCCTTCACATCGCTGCCGCGATGGGCAGACGTAAGCTGACCAGGATCCTGCTGGAGGCGGGATGCGACAAGAGGGTGTGCAACAAGCAGGGCGAAACCGCCAGGGACATCGCAATTCGAAAAGATCTCCACGAGATTCTCGCCATATTGGACGATTGCGTCGGATTCAGGAGAGACAAGAAATCTACACGAAGTAAGAAACCGAGGGGGAAGAGCAAAGTGAGATTCGAGGCCAAAGCGGTGGAAGGTAACGGAGGTAATAAAATAGGTCTCCTTAGACGATCTTGCTATTTTGATCATTAGAATAATTGAACCTATCTCATCTCCATCACTGATTTTTTAAGGAAATCTTTTCAAGTATAGCTTTCAAGGTAGGCCTCCTAAAATCAAGATAAAGAACTCTTTAGCTGGACACGAAACAATAAGAAAGGGAGTGTTCCATAACTACGGCACATAAACGTGATACGACGTGACTGCACTCTGCCACCTAACCCCTAACATATTCAGAATTCATTCATTGACTTTACAATAAATTTCATTAAAACTTGGCAACACCGGACGTATTGCACTCATGTCAGGGTGAGTGTAAGTCGCGACTGAATCACCTTGTTGGACATTAAAAATGTTTCCCCCTTGAAATTAGAAAACTACACGTTGAGATGGAAAATGCCACTTAATATTTAGAAACGATAGTTTCCATTATTTTCGTAAGCTAGTTTTCACTTGATAATTCCAAGTCGACGTTCTTTCAGATACTATAGATCTTACGAAGAGCCGGCATTGGTCCCCGTACGGATGCCACTATTATCCCGACCCCGGCGCTTTTCCTTCTCCCCGCCTGGACTCCCTACCCCACGAGCCTCTGAAGAAGGGCGAACAGTACTACCTCGACCTTGCGGGAAATATACGAAAAGGCCCCGTCGGAGTCGGTTACACCTGCTATTGCGCGCCGCTGTTCAGACACCTCGAAGCGAAGTTAGAGAAAGATAAGAAGGAGATGCAGAAGGCGCAACTGAAACTGGGCCAGAGAGTGGCGGGACTGGAGCAGAAACTTAACAGGGGCGTGCACGGGAGGAGATCGGAGAGGGTGGCTATGATGAATAAGGAACCGCAGGAGCCGCAGCTGCCTAGGTCGAGGAGTTTGGAAATGTTGGATAGTATAGATAAGGGTCCGATGCAGTCCACTAGGTGAGTGTGCATTGGGCCATGAATAAGATGATATGTAGAACGATATGTATGTATAGGTATATGACCCAAGGCTCTTTACTCCCAATCCAATAAAGAAAGCGGTTTGAGATTGGACTACGTTATTGAAATCTGATGATGTTCTCCTTTTTTTCCACCAACAGTCTTCTCGACATCCTACTCAAATATTCCCACTTGCAAAAACTACCGAAGACTGTGATAATAACCTTTTCGATTTTACAGAAGTATGGACGAATTGGATAACGACGACGAATCGGAACAGCGACCAAGCGTTAAAGAAATGGTGGCTAGGATTCAGCATCAACAACAATCCGAAAAGCGCTGCGACGGAGAGAACAGCGAGAGCAGCGACGACGACGACGAAGGCGGTCCCATCCGATTATCCCAGCGTCGCGGCCTTATGGCCGACTCGAACGTCCTGCGGACGTCGGCGTCGCTTCGCGACTTCGAGAACCTAACGACGGAGATGCCGCGCAGTAGGTGCGGCGTCTACGACGCGGACGCGGCCAACGGGACGGCGACGTACGAACCGCCGGGACCGTCACGACACTTGGAACCGACTGTGATCGTGAACCACGGTGGGGATCCACACGAGCAGTACCCTAAAGCGGAACGGACTAATAGCTACTACAATCACCAGGTCAAGTACGCCGATCCGCCGAGGTACGTGGACCTGAATTCGAGGTTCGCGAAGTTGAGAGTGCTCGACGGCAGGAACGCAAACGAGGGCGGGCAGCGAATGATGGACCCGAACAAGATTTTCGAGAGTACCGCGAGAATGTTGGACAACGTGCACGATACCGTTGATAGGGATACGAACAACGACTCCGGGTACTCGACCAAAGTTTACGGGAGTTCGAAGGGGAATTCGCCCAGTTTGTCCGGACAGTTGGACGGAGAAATTCCCGGAACGTCCAGTTTAGTATGAAACGTAGTGAAATTACACGTCATAACGTTTTACCCTATTTAACGTGCAGTGAGCAGGGAAGTGTGCAGCGCGGCTATGTAAACGGATCGTTGCCGTTGTTCATGTCCTTGGCACTGCCGAACGCTACCTTCGCCGGCGGTATTATGAGATTGAAAGGACAGGCAGCACGAGTGGCAGCGACTGTTTACATTGTATTTGTGGAATTCTGGACTTCCATTGTCTATAAAAATATATCTGAAACAAAAATAAAAGAAAAGAAAATTTGATTAGTAAATGGCAAGAAAAGAAAATAGCTGAAAAATTAAATTCAATGAATTAGTAGTATCTGAAAAAAGAAATGAAATGAGATTAGTAAATAATAAGTTGGAAAATGGTGAAAAAATAAAATTATACAATTAATATACACGACGTTTCGGTTAGTTGGGTATCTCTAACAGTTCTCAAGTGTAAACTGATTACCAGAGTTTGGATTGATCTTTATATACTCAGTCGTGCCGTGTTGGGCGTCTCTCCCATTGGGCGAGGGGAGGAGCTTGAGACCACTGATACGCGCCAGGATTGGTCGCCACGCGTTTGCCACTTCAACACTGGGTTTACTGAATGGTTCTGTTGGATGAAAGCAGCTTCCTTGAATTTTCGTTTTCGCCAGTTCTGTTCCCGGTGGATAATCCTAGCATCGTTCCACTCAATGTTGTGATGTTTTGTCCATGCGTGATCAGCAATTCCCGATTTCGATGTTTCGGCTCTTCGTGTGTGTATTTGATGTTCTCCGATCCTAACATTAAGAGGTCTCTTCTTTTCACCGATGTATGAATCTCCACATTCACAGGGCACAAGGTATACGCAATTCTTGTTGTCCGGGGCTCCATCTGGTTTAGTTTTGGTCAGCCTGCTTCTTAACCCTCTCGGTCACGAATTAAAACTATTGGAGTGACAAATCTGAAATTTACTGTGATGCAACTTATGATTTTTTAAATATTTTTGATGTTAAATTCAGATTTTCAAAATGCTCTGTTTGGGCACTATGACATGTCCCCAATTGAGGACATCATGAGCTGATGGAGGAAAAAAAAAATTTCCGAAATATCTTTAGATGGTAAAATATCAATATGTTCCATTATTTATTTTATTAAATATATTTATATTTTTTTTGCGCCCATTTTCGAAGTACTGAAGTGTATTAAATTTAACTTTTGCAGAATCAAAATAAAAGTGCTGTTATATTCACCTAGATGTTGCCTTTACCGCTAGTTCACAATGTCCTCAAACTAGTACGCCACACTTTCAAAAATCGCTGATTATAGTATGCACAAAAATCACCTAACGCAATTGCTTTGGAACAAGTCTACACTTATTTTGAACGTAAACAAACAGTTTTCAAACACATGGTCTAACGAATATAGCCAACAAAAAAATAAACAGTAGAGCGCTACACTGCTGTCATAGCTACCCTACGGAATCCCATATTTCAAATGCATGATTATTTTTTTATCGGCTTGAAGATGGCAGCATATATATTCATTCGGAAGAATATGATGTCCACAACTGAGTACAATGTGACAGAGGAGTAAGAGCAAGCGGTACTCCATAGGAAAAAAATCAAAGTAGGTTGTCCTCAACTGAGGACAAGGTGAGCGAGAGGGTTAAGGTGTTGTCCGACTTGAACGCTGTTTTGATGTTGTACTGCTGAGCAATTCGCCTTATCTTCTCGGATATTCCCTTCACATAAGGTATGGTTATCATCTGGCAATTCGGGTTCTCCTCTCGTGTGGTTCTGTTCTGTTGACATTCCGCGATAGTCCTTGTTATTATCTTCTTGTTGTAACCACTTTGTATCAGGTCCCTTTCGATGTTAGATATTTCCTGTTCCATGAGTCGGGGATCGCTGCAAATTGTTGTCGCTCTCCTATTATTTACTAATCTCATTTCATTTCTTTTTTCAGATACTACTAATTCATTGAATTTAATTTTTCAGCTATTTTCTTTTCTTGCCATTTTTTACTAATCAAATTTTCTTTTATTTTTGTTTCAGATATATTTTTATAGACAATGGAAGTCCAGAATTCCACAAATACAGAAGAAACATTGTCGAAACCATTCAAACTAACGACTGTTTACATGCTGCCTGTTGAATGTCCGGTTTCATGAAACCAGTTCCGTGTTGATTTCTGAATAAATTCAAAGTACAAGAATATTAACAAAGTATAAAACTCAAGTGATGATTAAATTATAACATATTCCTTGAGTTTCAAAACGAGAGAAAAATTGAACAATTTTCTCCAACTAATAATTTTTGTCTATCACATTTTTTAAAATATATTTGAATGATATAATTCTGCAAACTTAAAACACAAAGCACTACGTCCTACATTACTGGAGAAACGTTGAAAATGGAGCAGCGTTTATACAGTCACTGCCTAGCCCCCACTTGCGTATACCGCTAGCTCACAATGTCCTCAAATTAGGACACCATACTTTCAAAAATCGCTGATTACAATATGCACAAAAATCACCAAACACAATTACTTTGGAACAAGTCTACACTTATTGTGAACGTGAACAAACAGTTTTCAAACACGTGGTCTAACGAATATAACCAACAAAAAAATAAACAGTAGAGCGCTACACTGCTGTCACAGCTACCCTACGGAAACCTATATTTCAAATGAATGAATTTTTTTTCCATCAGCTTGTAGATGGCAGCACATATATTCATTTGGAAGTATATGATGTCCACAACTGAAAACAATGTGACAGAGAAGTAAGAGCAAGCGGCACTTCCTAGGAGAAAATCCATAGTAGGTTGTCCTCAATTGAGGACAAGGTGAGCGAGAGGGCTAGGAAGTATTCAGGGTGGGACAGCAGGCAGCACGAGATGCATGTAAATGGGGTATATCTTCGCCAAAGTGCATAAGAAGTATTTTTGTAGGTTTTTTTCCTAGGCGTTTGGTACTACATATAATTATGAATATGTGTATCATTGTATACAGCGAGCCTATGTATTTATTTGAAAATTGTAAAAATTTTATTGATTAATTATGTATCAAAAAAAAATTTTGATTTGTATTGTATATTATTTATATCTCATTGGAAAAAAAATAGCACAAGATTTTATAAACTGATGTTTTGTTGATTATTAATTATATTTTTAAGTGAGAAAAATAAAATTATATATTTTTATTACATTTGTAGCTCCTTTAAAAACCATACTCCATTAAATATAACAGAGAGAGATTTATCATTAGGCCGTATTTATAAAAAGAAGCCTTACCTTTTACTTTAAAAAATGAAGCAATTCCTTCAAGGTATATTCATAAAAATAAGTAGTGAAGGAATAGTATATTCTGTAACAAGGTTAGAATGAAAATTCGATGCGAGTGGAAAAGTTCCGAGGGCGAGCCGAAGGCGAGCGTGAGGAACCACGAGCATCACGAATTTTCATTTTAACCGAGTAGCAGACTATACTTTCTCCACGATCAAAAATTCTGAATCACTGAATAAATTCAGCAGGTATTCACGTAATTTAGGAAAAAACAATATTTTTAAAACACCCTCTGCCGGCTAAACGAGACAATTTTGGGTATAACTAAGTCGGCTTAGATTGACCTATTTTAACGTCAGGAGTCTGTCGTCCAACGTTGTACACGTGTTTTCCGGACACCCTGTATATGTCTATGATTTTTAACAAAACATTTCAACAAAATTATTCTACCAGGAATAATTTTTCGCGAATTGAAATGAATAGATGAATATGTTAACTTATATATAATATTTTAAGAAGAAATTGGTACTCGGAAAGTGGAAAAATATAGTGTTATTTATTTGGAATATCCCATAGCAAAACGGCTGAATCATTGTACGGTAATAAGTAATGAATTTCATGAATGCTTGAAATTTGGTTTGATTGATAACGTTATTATTTTTTCGTAATCCGATACTGTTATTTTGATTTAACGGTATTCAGATGACAATTGAAAAGTCAGTGTTAACGGCCGGCGGCCGTTAAGAAATCACGTGTTCAAATATTTATTTCAAAACATCATTCTGGTTACAATAACAATTATAATAAAACTAACTATTTATTTATTTGAAAAGGAAGTCCTTTGGGAATGACAAATACCCTATTCTTTTTGTTTTTAGTCATCCTCAATGTAACCAAAACTTTGGTACTGGTGCTTTCAAAATCATCCACACTCAGCTTTACAAGTTCTTCACGTCTACAGGCACCAAAAATTCCACACATTAATACAACCTTTTCAAGCAACCATGTATGATCATTTGCCTCCAACAAAAACTTAATTACTTCTTCTTCAGACAAAGTTTTTGATTTCTTTGGGTTGTATCCATCAGACTTTCGTCTCAAGAATAAAAATAATTTTCCAAATCTGAAAATACATTTCTGTTGTTAATACTCTAATATGGTGCAAGATTTAAAATAACTAACCTTGAAATGTCAATGTTGTCATAAACTCTCAAAGCAAAGTTTCAACATTGAAATCTTCGTCCACAGCAAGTTGGGAGAATAAACCTTCGATTTTCCTTCGCATAGGCTAAAAAAACATCCTCATTAACCACCTTTACATTCTTGCTATTACGCCAATTTTCAAAATTTTCATATTCTCTACGCCACGTGAATCAGATTTCGAAAGATTATTTAGATTTAAGGAGGAGAAAGTGGTGTGGTTAACGGGCCACTTTCTTGGCGCGAATCTCGTGGAGCAGCCATGTGGCTCGTAATGAAAATGAAAGTTATAAGTTTATAAAGAAATAAAAAACTTTTCACAGGTTGAAATAAAAATCTATTGAGTAAACGCGTTTCGTCATAATATTGACTTCATCTCGTACTAAACTATGGTATTACAAAACAATCTATTTATACGAAATTTGAATATAACAGAGGGGTTCCTAGAGAAACTAAATAACAATAAGCAATTCATTCAGAGTTATTGGTAGGTACATTGAACAGATTAAGGAGAGGAGAAGGGTTTACTTCAATCTGGTCGTTAACTAAATATCCGGAATTTTTATATTTATTTATGTATAGGGATTCCCAACAGTTGGTTTTATTGAGACTATTTTCTAATTGTAATATATTATAATTGTGATTAAAGGTATGGTGTTCTTGAATAAGATAGCACGCATAATTAGATTCAGTTTTCTGCTTAATATCTGTATGAGATGGTTTATGAAAAATTGAAAATTCGTGTTTGTTGCTTTTTCTGGTAATAGTTAAATCTAAGTAATTAATAGAATTATTCATTTCAGTTTCTAGAGAAAATTTAATACGAGGGTGTATGGAATTAATATAAGTAATGAAATTATCCAATTGTCTATCTGTACCAGTGTAGCAAACAATGACGTCATCAACGTATCTATACCAATAAAGAAAGTATTTACTGCTGAAGTGGTTCATAATAGTTAGCAGTTTAACATACTTGGGCAAAACTTCCGAAAACCTGAAATTGTTTTTTCAAAAACAAAATTTCATATAAAATCAATAATAGCATTGGAAAATTGATTAAAAACAACAAATCAAAAATTCATAGAGATGAACGTACTGGTGTTTATAAACTCGACTGTAACGATTGTGAAAAATTCTATATAGGACGTACAATTAGAAATTTCAAAACTCGAATACACGAACACCAACGCAGCTATATTAAGCAGAAAACTGATTCTAATTATGCGTGGCATCTTATTCAAGAAAACCATACCTTTAATCACAATTATAATATATTACAATTTGAAAATAGTCTCAATAAAACCAACTGTTGGGAATCCCTATACATAAATAAATATAAAAATTCCGGAAATTTAGTTAACGACCAGATTGAAGTAAACCCTTCTCCTCTCCTTAATCTGTTCAATGTACCTACCAATAACTCTGAATGAATTGCTTATTGTTATTTAGTTTCTCTAAGAACCCCTCTGTTATATTCAATTTTCGTATTAATAGATTGTTTTGTAATACCATAGTTTAGTACGAGATGAAGTCAATTATTATGACGAAACGCGTTTACTCAATAGATTTTTATTTCAACCTGTGAAAAGTTAGTTTTTTATTTCTTTATAAAGTTATGAATATGAACTTTCACCAAGTAAATGCCAATTCCATTCAATGTCAAAATGAAAGTTTTTCTTCATTCCAATTCACTTGGTTTTAAGTATGAAACAAATAAATGCAGAGCACATACGCGTTGATTGCTAACTGCAAGTCTCACGCTAGTTGCACATTACACGATTTCGCCCGTGCGGGAAAAAAACCGCACGGGAAATTTTTCTTAGTCTTCTGATGCAGAGTATAGCCGGTTTCACATTGTACTATTGTAGTAATAAGATACTCATGTATTATTGATATATTAATTCGCACATTTAGTCGAGGTTATTATACAGGAAGTATTGCGACAGTTTCACAGGTCATTGCATTATTTCTAGACCAGTAAACTCGAATTGTTGCTATTCCACATATTCGTTATATTAAGTAAACTTTAAAGTGCTGACTCTACTAAGACGAACTTCCGTTGAATATTGTCGCGGATCAGATCGAGAGTTCTACGAGAGTCTTTAAGCCATGAGGAGTATGAACCTCCTAATAAAGAAGCTTTAAGAGTAAAACCTTTGTTTTATTAAGAGGACCTAGGACCATCCTCACATGGCGATCCTGCCAGTGCCATTATCACACTATTACAACACGGCCACGGTTTTTAGCCGTGCTGCAGCCGTCCATTGCCACTGGAGCCACACGGGAACCGTATCGTCTCTTCAGCTCAGTGGCCTGCTTGACCAAATGCACGCTTTTATATTGGACGATTTTTAGTCGTGTGTCGAGAAGGAGTTGACTGTAGTGGGCACCGCATGTTTGTGTTTAATTTCAGTTTGTTTATTCGAGTTGCATAGGACAATGAAATCAATTGACGCTGTAGTTTTGATATCGCTTGTTGAAGCAAAACCTATTTTATGGGATAAAACTTTGGAAATTTAAAAGGATAGAAAACTTTTTTGAAAAGCCTTTTGCAAATAAAGGTAGTTCATCTATACTGAATAAAACTACAATGAACAATAAATATTTTTACTTTCTTTTGAAGAAATTAATAAATAAACTTCATAAAAAAACATGCAGTTTCTTAATCCAATATCTTCATCTGTGTTTCAATTCATTCGAATGTAGTTCTAACTTCGTACCTCAGTTGATACATTTGAAGCGTGAATGCACTTGTCAATAGTCGTTGGTGGTACATTTGCGAGACTTCAAAGCTGAAAAAAAACATACCTTTTTAATGAATAGTTTAATCATTTTCAGCAAAATCATTCAATCAGATGATGTCTATAATGAAAAACAAACAAGCAGAGAAAATCAAATGGTTACTTTAGTTAAATTGCATAGTTCTCTAATTTTCATAATACTATGATATGTTGAATCAACTACCAAAAAAATTTGATATCTTCAATTGTCATGAGAAGTTTATTTAAATGCAAAAAAAAATGAAACTAACCCCGCCTTGGCGAAAAGCTGCCTAGCACCTTCTTGACAGTCTGTGATACACAATTCCAAGTTATTGAATCTGTTCACTTTACACCACTCCTGTACAGTTTTCGTCAATTTTAAAGCGACGCCTCTCCGTCTGTACCTAAAAATATTTTATGAATATCATGGATTAAAATCACATTACAATCTTTATTATTAGTGTGTGACATCTTTGATCTTGGTTAGGGGATTTTATTGGGACTAATTTCATTAATGCGATGGAAGTAGGGACAGTCTTCCGCTATTCATATTATTCTGTGGAACATTTACTAAGGTTACATATTACACATTATTGTCGTTTATTGTAAATATCACTCTATACTTGTTCCTACTGCAAAGCACACAAGTTTCAATTTGAAGAAGATACAGATACTCATGAAGATTCAATAAACCAAATACAAATTTTGACCATCATTAACAATTTCTTATAAAATAAAATTAAAATTATATTTGATACGATTAATTTAATATAAGTACCAAACCTACCTTTTATCTACTGATAGCCTAAATAACCAAGCCCAGTTTTGTCTTTTAGAATGTCTCATAACAGCAACTGTTCCCACCATCTGAAAAAAACAGTATCTTGTTGAACATCGTTCGACACCTTTTGCGCGCGCACGCCGTTTTCTCCCTCTTTCTTTCTGTTCTCTCATCCCGTCTCTTTCTGATCCCACTCCGCTACGTCGCCAATGCATTGATGTGTGTGAAACATCGAAATAATTGTTTATAAGTTATATGTATAAAAGAACAGATTACGACAGGAATCAGATATGGCATAATGAAAATGAAAAGATAAAGCTTTACAAATTTGTTCCATAAAATAATGACTACGTATTGTAGGTTTATATTCAATTATATAGCGTGGCGATACGTTATCCTCTCGTTTTTATCACTCTTGCATCTAAATTTTACATTGCGTTGACGACCGAGTGGTCTACGTACTGAACCCTGGTGTGCCGTATTTCTGGGTTCGAATCCCAGAGGTGACTCCTGGCTTTTTTCATTTTTTTAATTTACAATCTCGTAAGAGCTTTTAGAACCACATTTCAAAATTCATTATTTAAGTTTACGTGATTTGTTATTCTCTATAATACTAAATTTCCTAAATACTTTTATGTACTAAAATAAAAAAGCAATTTTATTGCAATTCCTTCACTAATTAATCCATTAAACTTCGTTCCATCCGGGTGTTCCTTGACACCTCTCTTCTTTTATAATTTACATTTATAAACAAATTCCTAAGAGGTAACTCATCTTCTATTCATAATCAAAATTATTATTATAACATTGACCTTAATAATTGTGGAAAAGCAAAATGTCAACAGCGATAATATTAAATCGACCTTATCTTTAGTTAATCGTTATTTTAACAATATTATTGATAGAGTCTACTTAAATGATGATTTATAACAAAATTATTGTCCTACTTCTCTTTGTTCATTTATGTGTTACGAAAATCGAGGCGCAATATTTTGATTATATAGACATTCACATCGAGAAAGATGGTAAATTGTATAAACTCCTAGAACAAGGATCTATTGCACTAGAAAAAAATGTGACTACAGTGCTCATTGAAGATCAAAAAGTACCAACGTTGAAAAAAGGCAGTTTCGAAAATCTACAAACGTTAAAAATAATATATCTTCTGAACGATGGAATAACCAGCATCGAAAGTGGATGTTTCAAGAATTTGCCAAAATTAAGAATTTTGAAGATACACTTCAACAAAATAGAAGAACTAGATGAAACAGTATTTCATAATTTATCGATAACAAAATTATCACTCATAGGAAATGGATTGAAAACCATTGGAGAAAATACTTTCAAGAAGTTAACGCAATTGGTCGAATTAGATTTGAGAGGTAACTCCTTAACTAATCTACCAAGAAATCTATTGCAAGACACAAAAAATTTAGAAAGAGTGAATCTAAGTGAAAATAGGCTCACTTGCTTACCTGACAGATTTTTTTACGAATCTTTCATATACAGACAGTTTGGTCAAGAAACAACCATAAATCTGAGTCATAATGAGTTAACAACTTTCACTAAACAAACTTTTGATGGGGTTCGTTATATAAATAATCTGATTTTGAGTGATAATTTGATAGTAGATTTGGGTGACGATGTATTCAATACAATAAGATCTATCAAAGTAATAGATCTGCAGAGAAATTTACTCAACCGCATAAGCGAAGAACTGCTGGCTACCTTTTTTCAAAAACCTGACGAAATATTATTGAGTGGAAATGATTTTTCCACACAATTCGTTAGAAGAATGGAAAAATGGGTTGAGGATGTTGGAACAAGAAAATTAGTTCAATTCGAGAGATTAGTGAAACATGAAAAAATGGATAATGTGACTCAACCTAGAGAGAACGTGAAGGATATATAGGTAGCTTTGTTTTTCTGTAACATTATTGAAACATTACAAACTGAATTTCCTAAACAAATATTGCACCAGTCACTTGTTTAACTTCTATAGTGAACATAAAAATGTTGAACAACCAAACTATCAAATAAATTTATTCATATCAACATCTTAATCACTTTTAGCCACCCTTAACGTTTACTTAATTTCAAACTAGCAAAACAATAACTAATTATTTTTGTTTGTTTGTGATATTAGGTATAATGATATATCAATTAATTTATAATCATTATCAAAATGATGAAAATATAATATGCATTCTTCTCATATGACAATTTGATGTAATGATTATTTTTCAATGATGTTTTCTGTGCAAAAATTGAATTCATTTCATTTAACTGAACTATAAAAACTAATTAAGTTAATATGGTAGATATACTTGGATTTGTTATTAACTGCATTATTATTATTTTACCAATAGTAGATAATAGTTTTCATGAATGAATACAAGAATAAAAAATTTTTCAGTCCTATGACTTTCATCAAGAATTAAACGAAGAAATAAGAAACTTACCCTCCTTTTCATATTTTGAAAAATATCAACATTTTCACTAACAGCATCTTCGGAGACGACTGTATAACTCTCCGTAGATGAATTACTTGAAAAAATGGGCTCAACAGCTTCAGCTACCCAACACTGAAGATGCTTCTTTGAGTGGATCAGTTCTGCTGATTTGATCAACACTGATCCATGTATTATAATATAGAGAGCAATAAAAACTATTGGAACAGCAATTAGGCAGTAGTATAATGGAACATTCATGAAAATAAACATGTAGGCTGACACAAGAGTGATCAGCTGAAATGTAATCTGTAAAAAAGAAATGTTCAAATATAAATAAAGAAGTAATCTTGTATACTACAGTAGTATTATTCCTGCATTCCTTCTATTCGATTTAAAGAAAAACCAATAAGCCTTATATTCTCAATGCTTCATGAGAAGCGGTTTTAATCACTAATTATAGATAGGTAATAGGATATATTAGAATAAAATGAACGTATTAAACGGAAGCAATAAAGATCAACTTACTTCGCTAAAAATAACATTTAACCAAGAATTGTAGATATTGGAGACATAAGCATTTCTTACAATGTCCGATATATTCGGAATATCATGGGGTTTGCACTCTCTTATCACTATATATCGCATTTTGTATCGTAGTTCAATCCAACTAAATATGGATATTTCTAGAATTCCTTCCTAGCATCTTCAAGCTACAATTTGTTCTTAGCCTTTTGAGGTTATTATTGGTCAGCTTCAAAGAAACAGTAAATTCCATAATTTCAAACCAACAGTCAACACTACTTGTTGATTGCTATGTAAGAAGTGAAGTTAGCGATAGTTTTGCCATCGACGGATTTATAAAAGTCCATCACCAACTGTCAGACGATAGGAATAACGATAACTCAAGAATAAACACCACGGTTGCCATTGAATCTGAGTTATTCAAAATTTCATATATTCTTCTTTCAAAGATTTAGGAAGTTTACTGTTTACATTTGTGCAGTTATAAAAAATTTATTCTAATATTAGTAAGAGAAGTGTGATCCATCTAGGAAAAGTATTCATTTTTGTTTGTAAATGTCGTATTTGGAGGACTTCCCGTTTTATTAACAGAATGTTTATAATTTGAATTTGATGTTTGATATCCTGCATGTTAGGTAGAGATCCCTATAAAACCGTCGTGAATAAAAGACTAGCTAACTTCAGTTGTTTAATTTCTCAATGGTTAGACAACTCTTAATACCCTATCGCGTATTTGTGGTTCAATAAGCACATTCTGGTGTTTGGTAATTTATTTTGAATATGAGTAATAAAATATTCAGAACGCTTTTAAAGTTGAATTCACAGATTTATTTATCACACATGCAGAATCTTCAAACGAAAAATTCAGTTCACATAATTATAGTGCTACGATAGGTTTAAATTTGTAACTGATGCATTATCATATTTTGAAATAGTTAAACAAAACTAAATTTGGATTTACTAAGTTTATTATCACAAAATATTAAAAAAAAAAAAAAAAAAAATGATGATGGTCTAGTGACCGAAATTGCAATCGCAGTTTTATATATATATTTTTTTAAATATTTTGTGATAATAAACTTAGTAAATCCAAATTTAGTTTTGTTCATCATGTTAAATTATCACGTAGTAACGACGGATTCCATCAACTATTTTGAAATAGTCTTTTTTTCAGGATTTATCTCATTATATGTTATTAATGATGGAATAAAAATGCTTGGAATGTTTCAGAAATTAAAATACAACAATAATAATTACAAGCAGTAGGAAAACCTTCATATATTTTGTCATAATCTATCCTATTAATTTTAGAAATATTAATTTGTAAATTTTTGCAATATTTTTTTCGGTGAGAATGAGATAAATTTTTCATTCAATGACGCAAATACCTACTAGTTGAAATAAACTGTTTATTATTATTATGTTCAAATATATATATTTTTGAGAGTACTTATAACTGTTCATAAAAAAGGAGTTGCTTGTTCGAGAGATATGGAGTTAAGACCATTAAATACATCTAATTGTATCACTCTTGATATCTTCTCCAAAACAACATCCAAATTATACCTTGAAGATGTAAGCATTGTGTTTTAATGAAGATAATGTTAATGACCATGTACCGTTTCTTAACATTCTGTATTACATATACGCGAATATGTTTTCTATTTATTTACCATTCCAAGGCACACCTCGTCTTTTGAACTTTATTATACGTGTTTATGATATGTTGATATTTATGAAATGTTCGTCAAAAGGTACAACCCCTCAGCTTTAAACCATTTGGACCTTGTTTAATTCCAAAGTATGAATAATAAATCTTGCAGATCCTTTGATCTTGCTTCACAAAACAACCAGTTAGATTTAATATGACGTTAACCTAAATAATGTGGCGTAAAAATGCACTTACACTCCGTTGCTTACCAAAAGAGCCATTTAGGGTGCATAATTGTAGATAATCTGTTGAAAGTTGTTCCACCAATTGAAGATGAGCCATAACATAAATTTATATTACTTTATATTGATTAAGTATTGAATAACAAGAACAAATGGAGTACTTATAATTATTATTAAAAAGTGAAACTACAATATGAGAACAGTTGTGGATGTATTTGACCTTCAGTAAACACTGTAAGAGGTCTCTAAATGATTTTAAGTACGATACAAGTGATACTTGATTGACTAGTCCATAATTTCAAATCTTCGCACTTAACCATATCATGAAAATACTAACATATATACTTAAGTATTAATCAGAGTTGTACAGCGACTAGAAAAGACTAGTGAAAATTTCTGAATTCTGTGAATAATGATGAAGTAATATTGTTTTTAATATGTTCGATATCACATTTCTGATGCTACTCAATCATTTGAGAAATTGAATTTGAATGAATTTCCTTTACGAATAACTACATTTTTGTTTTAAATTTTATAGAACCTCAACAACAAAAAATAACATCAGTCACTATTTTGAATCTTGTTTGAAAATCTATATTAATATATTTCCCTGATATTATTGAAACATTATAGAAGTAGACACGGAGAACAATGTTGCAGTATCCCTCTTCTGATACTTATCAATCTCACGAAAAAAACTTTCAACTGAATTTCATATCGATATAATCGAATAGTATAAATAAAAATATTCAGTCCGTATTTTTGAAATTTCAATAAGTTTTTTGAAAATATTTGCACTTGCTGAATAATATCAAGGGATAAAAACAAAAGAATTTCAAAATATTCCTCTGATATTATAGCAAGATTATAAAAAATGAATAATATTATCAGAATCCCACTTCTGATGTTGAACAGTCCCATGAAATCCGAAAAACAAAGAAAATCACTCCTTCCTTTTCGATGAAGTGAACAATTTATTTCTTTATTGCACTCGAAAAAAGAATGGCAACATTTGGGTCCCTTGAAAACCAACGAAGTACAGCAAAAAAATGACCTTTTTTTATCCTAACAATATGTATATCGCTGCAGAGGTCGAGACGACGCAAATTTATTGAAGATTGGATACTCAATTCGGTGACCATGCTACTATGTCGTTCCTTTCTTTTTTTGAATCTTGACAATTCCTTGTATCGCCGATTTCAATTTCAGTGGTTAGAATATTTCAACAAATCTGGTCGCAGCGTATCTGAAAAAATGGAAATGAAAATCAATCAATCAATCAAATAATTTATTTCCATTATACATACATTTACAAATGTGTGGAAAGCGTCAAATATATATAAATCACAATTTCAAACTAAGAAAACATTAGGAAAATACTCCTCCAAAGAATAAAACATATTCGTCAATAGATACTGCTTCAACTTCAGTTTGAAGCAAACCGTACTCCCTGCCTCCCTGATTTCATAGGGCAGGTGATTGTAGAGTCTTGGACCTAAACAGTTTGCGGACTTTCTGCTTATGTTCAGCCGTTGGAATGAAATGCGTATATCATTTCTGGCTCGAGTGCTCTTCTCGTGTATATTTTTATTCTTTAGAAATTTGCCCCTATTAAGATGAACATATGTGCTCAATTCCATCAGAAATAATCCGAACAGAGGCAAAATCCCATAACGTGCAAAAAGACCCCGGCAAGAGACTGTACTGCTCATGCCCTCTAACGATCTCACTATGCGTTTCTGACAGATGAATACGTCCGCAGCACCTGAGGAAACGTCCCAAAAGCAAATGCCGTATCGCAGTCTAGAGTGAACCTCAGCATTATAAAAATTTATTAGTTGTGGCAGTGTTAAAACCGTTCTCAGATTTCTCATAAGATACGATACACCCGAAAGCCTACCACAAACATCACCACAATGCTTCTTCCAGTTTAGATTTTCATCCATCGTTTTTCCCAGGAACTTGGCATGCGACACACCAGATAATCGATCTCCATCAATGATCATTTCAAATTTATCCACTTTTTTTGTACATTTCTATACTGGACAATGTTAGTTTTGGAAACATTCAGTAATAGTCGATTTTCATTGAACCAGCTCAAAACGCCACTCATGTTGTCTTCACACTTTTTTCTAAAATCCTCAAAAGTCCCTGAGACAATAAAGGATGTATCATCCGCAAAGTAAGTGTCGCAAATGCCCTCACCAACCACATTTGTTAAATCATTCATATATCTATAGTATGAAAAGCACCGGGCCAAGTACTGATCCCTGTGGCACTCCAATTTCAATCTCATTTACCCCCGAGTTTGCAAAACTAATCTCCCTTCCATTATCATGTGGTACTGAGACAAACTGCTTTCGCCTTTTAAGAAAAGCAGAAACCCACTTAAGTGGCTCTCCCCTAATACCAACAGCCTCAAGCTTCTCCAAGAGCCTATCATGTGATACGCAGTCGAAATCCTTGGTATCGCGAAAAATAATCAAGATTCCTGATGAAGATATCGAGTAGCAATTATAGCATACATAATAAAAATGAATTGTAGGCAAAGAAACAAAGCTAGCATCGAAAATCCTCTTTAACATACCTTATATGAAATTATACTCTGAGAATTGATAAATACAATCGATGAATATTGTTCAACTGCTTTAATAGGAGTTACCCAAATGTCATATGATTTTTTATCTAGGTACTTTATTGAAGAAAAATAGTAGGCACTAATAGTTTGATGCACCTAAAGAACTATAGAATGAGAAATGGGCTTTAATACACATCATAAGTAACGGACGTTTCATAATGGAATTAAAAAATGAAACAGGTTAAAATCAGAATCATAGTTTATACCAACAATTTATGAAGGAAATTGTTGGACGTTCAACTAATGAACTGAAAGGAATACTTACATTATTTGTCTAAATTACACCTATTTTAACAATCCACTACTTCAGTAGGTACATTCAATAACGAATTATTATTAGACAAATGTAATACTAGAAGCGGCAAGAAGTGTATAGTTTAAGAGAGTAACAAATATGTGAAGTTGTGAAGATGGAGAAGTGTAGACTGCAGTCTAGATTTATAGAGATTCAGAGACGCAGAGGTGTAGATTACTATGGGTATAGAGCTTTAGAAGTGTCGAGATGTAGAATTAAAGATTTGGTGTTCCAAAGTGTGAAAAAGTGAAGTTGTAGAGCTGTAAGTTTGTAGAGATGTAATGTTCTAGAAGTTTGGAGATGTAGATATGGAAAAGTGTTACACAAGTGCATAGTGTAGAGGTAGAAGTGCAGTTTATGGGTGTAGAGGCATAGAGTGTACCTCTAGAGCAGTAGACACATAAATGTAATGTAGAATTGAAGCTTTAGGATTGTCAAAGTGTAGAGAAGTTGAGATGTAGGGTTGTAATGTTATAGAGGTGTAATGTTGTAGAGGTTTGCAGATGTAGATATGGTAAAAGGTTACACAAGTGTATAGTGTAGAGGTATAGGCGCAGTTTGTGGATGTAGAGGTATAGAATGTACCTCTGGAGACCGTAGATGTGTTGATTTGTAGAAGTGTTGAGTTTTAGAGATGTACCTAGGGATGTAAAGGTGGATAAGTGTATATATGTAGATATGAGAAAGTGTACATATGCAGACGTAAGGGGATGAATGAGTGAGAGATGTAGAGGAGTTGAATTGCAGAGGTGAAAAGTTTTAGGGGTGAAGTGGTATAAAGGTTTAAGGATATGGAGTGTTGAGTTGGTTGTAATGAACTGAATATGTGGAGTTGATGAGTTGACAAGTGTAGAGGCGATTTGATTGAAAAGTGTAGAGGCGATTTGATTGAAAACATATAGGCTAACACTATGATTTCATTTTGATTGATGAAACGATGCATATACTGCCAAAAAATCATATAAGAAAATGAAAGTGTTCAAATATTTAAATTTCAAAACACTGATTTGACTTGATAATTCACGAAATTCGCACTGTCCATTCAAAATAGGACTGTTGCAGTGGATCGATAGGAAAATGAGGTATCTGGTTGGTCACGAATGGGTGAAATGCATACAAATTTCAAATGAGAGTACGATTACAAAAGCAACATTGTGATAACTTCTAAACGGGCTCGATCATATCCAATTGATATCATGCAAGCATCAAATTATTATCTTTTTCGAATATGGGAAAGCTCGGCATATTACATAGTCGATATTGCGTGGCATCGAGATGATTGCCAATATTTCGATCTGTTACAATGCTCTGTAATTTTCTTCTCCAGAACTGTGAAAAGAAATCGAACAGCTACTAAAGAAACAAGTCAGTGTACCATAGCAGCCATAAAGAACGGTCTACTGACTTACTGTCTTAATTTCATTTCTAATTGTGCGCTAGTAGAGTGAAAATGAAGATAATTCTGTTTGTGTACATAAATGTCTTGATTATTGTAACAACAAGAGGTAATAACTAGATTATAGTTAAATATTATGACGAAGAAGTTTAGAGCTCAACATTGTAATGAGGAGAAATTGAAATTTATTTTCCTGGAATATTAAAATCTTGGATAATAATATTATGTTTGTTGAAAAATGATAAAGTTTTTTATAGTACGTATCTTTAAATTGTGGAAATAAAGATGTCTGTGTATTAAGGTGTGGAGGATTTGATTTTTATATTTTAAAGTCATTATATTCAAGAGTGGGAAGGTGTTGAAAACAATAAAAAACTAAGTTAAAGACATTAAATTCTTCCAGAATTAATGAATATTTTTCTTATTTAAAAATATCCTGCAAATTCTTGTGTCAATTAATTTTTGGAACCGCAAAGCATTAGCCAATTTGAGAACGTGGGTTTATTCGAAACGTAAGGCAAGTTGCTAGGTTTACAGCTTGGTTGCTATACTCCTTTTCATTTAATTTTCCTGCAGTGTCCAATTTTCATTTCGGCAATCGACCAGAAGATTTTTTCATACGATTTTTAAGTGGAAAATCTTCTGGTGCTGCGGTAAAGAAAGTATTTTGTTTGTTTAACATTTCTTTCTCTTATATTTAACCAGTCGAAGCCATAGCAATTTTATTTTTGTTTATTAGCGATAACAGGTGATTGAGATTTTTTAAAAGGGTTGCTGGATAAAATTCTCAAAAATTCATGAAAGTATAAATTATTATATATATATATTTATATATATATATATATATATATATATATATATATATATATTTATATATATATATATATATATATATATTATATATATATATATTTATATATATATATATATATATATATATACATATATATATATATATATATATATATATATATATATATTTATATATATATATATATATATATATATGTATATATATATATATATATATATATATATATATATATATATATATATATATATATATATATATATATATATACAGGGCTATTAAAATTCGAGTTTATGCATGGGGATTTCGATAACGGTAAGAAATAGAGGGTTGGTTAAATGGGAGCAAAGTACCGTATTTCAGTGATCAATTATATGAATAAAAAAATCTGACCTAGCTTCTTAAGTTCTGGAGTTATAGAGGAAAAATCTAAAATTTTGAAATTCTTCTTTTGCCTATATCTTTTTATTTTACGAAAATGTTTTTTCAAAATTTTTCCACTTTTCCATAGCATGTTTTTGTAGCCTTTCCAAATATTTTAATAAAATGTATATACAGGGTATCGTACACATTGGGTCACCCTCAACTTCTCATTTTCAAATACGAACCTGTATTTTTGATTGCTTTTTATTACAGCTGAAATTTGAAGAAAAACGATGAAATTTTACTGGTTATAGTTCAATATTTCCAAAAAACTCTGCAATTCAGCTGAAAATACTACGACAATATGAAACAGGTCCGTATTTGAAAATTAAAAGTTGAAGGTGCTCAATTTATACGATACCCTGTATATAATTTTTATTCAGATATTTGGATGGACTACAAGAAGTTACAAAGGCAAAGTGACAATTTGTTTGGAAAAAATTCCTGAAATAAAAAAATATAGGCAAAAGAAGAATTTCAAACTTTTTGATTTTTCCTGTATAACTGCAGAACTAAAGAAGCTAGATCAGATTTTTTTAATCCACATAATTGACCTCTGAAATATGCTACCTTTTCCCTATTTAATCATTCCTCTATCTCTTACTGTTATCGAAATCCTCATGCATAAACTCGAATTTGAATAGCCCTGTATATATATATATATATATATATATATATATATATATATATATATATATATATATATATATATATATAATAAAGTATAAACTTCAAAATAAAAACACTTGGCTTATGTTTCACAATATAAAAACTATTTAGATACTGTATTTAGCAGTAACGAAAATTCGACATGTTTCGAGTTATGAACTCATTATCAAGACGTCTTGATCTCAGTTATATATATATATATATATATATAGATATATATATATATATATATATATATATATATATATATATATATATATATATATATATAATATATATATATATAATATATATATATATATATATATATATATATATATATATATATATATATATATATATATATATATATATATATATATATATATATATATATATATATATATATATATATATATATATATATATATATATATTATATATATATATATATATATATATATATATATATATATATATATATATATATATATATATATATATATATATATATATATATATATATAGCATATAATAGTGAATCTCATCATTAATGAACAAATATTAAGTTCTATTAAACTTAGACGAAACTATCATTAAAAATAAGATCAACTATCTACCTCGAATACTAAAATTTTGCGAGGTATTTCTGATTAAAGTTTTTTCGTAGCACGTAGCGCCCACTTCTCTCCGAAAATAATGAGTCGTATTTTGAACGGAAGAGAAACCGACATCCGAGACCACCCGTACCAGGTTGCCCTAGTAACATCCAAAGGTTACGATGAGAGAATCGTGTGCGGGGGAGCCCTGGTAAAACCCACCGTGATCTTCACAGCCGCCCATTGTACCCACGTAGACGACAACACCCTCAGACCCAATCTGAAGGTGTTGGTTGGAGCTAATTCCCTGAAGGATCCAAAAGGAAGGAAACATGGAATACTAAGAGTGGTCAAACATCCCCACTTCACTTACGACGTGTTCGATAATGATTTTTCAGTGGTGGTTTTGAAGGAACCTGTAGAGTACAACGATAGGGCAAGGCCTATAGATATATCGGAGGTTAGGTAGATTTTTAATTTTATTTTTCACTTGTATATTATTTGTTGAAAAAATTCTACATTAACGACACCATTCAAAGTAGTACATACTGACACATATTACCTTGTATTATAATTTTAAAAATTCGACCTAAATTCATTATCATAAAGTTCATTGATCGAAAAATTAATGATTATTATTCATTATCATTTACACATCCATATAATGTAACTCAACGCTGAATATATAATCTATGGACCTAATCATCTTGGTAATCACTGGCTGAATAAATCTTAACTGTAACCAAACCACTACGTAAAATAAGTATTCACGTAACACAGAATATTGTAATTATCACTTCGAATTAATTACATAATTAACGGCCAATTTATTAACTTTTGAAGATGCCAACTAAGTTTATGCAATGTGTACCAAGTATTAAAGATGATTTATCAGGATGAATTGATAAAGTAATCTCATTGGTATTGATACCATTAATTGAAATTAGACAATTTTGATTCCTGGAATCGACAATTTTCCTTAATTTTTAGATACTAATTGTCTATTCCAAGAACCAAAATTGTCTACTTTTAACAAATTCTTGTACTTCTATTGCTCTATAACGGTATTATAATTATAAATATGGTTTACGAGTACTTATAACAATTACTTCTTTGTTTTTTCTGATGGTTATATTATAAACTTATAGAGGAAGATATTAATCAAAATTTCATATCTTTATGTTTAATTCTTTAATCTTTTGAAATAATTGTAATATTACCTGTTCCATAACGTGTCTACAGTTATGAATTTGCCATTTCTGTTTTTAGTATCCTGAGGATGACAATAAAACTTGTCGAAACGTCGATATTAACATGAAATAGATTTCTGTGTTTTCTTTCACTGGCCCTTTCCAACTATTTACCTATTCTTATTTCATTTATTAGATAATTTAGACTTCAGATGTTATAAATGATAGGCGAATATTGTAAGACTTTGTTTTTTCTTTCGTCAGAAATTTATAATAAATTCATTGTTTCATTGTGATGTTATTTAGTTGGAATTTTTACAGGAAGATCACTTTGGCGGGACCAAAGGCCTAGTATCAGGATGGGGATTAACAGAATTCAACAGACCATCAGAAAATTTGAGATCAGTGAAGGTGGAACTAGAGGACGGGAATAAGTGTCAGGATCATTTTCCGAAGCCATTGCATCCTACGATAACCAAAAATCATATATGCGTTAAACCTGACGAAAAATCCACAACATACGTAAGTAACAACGAGAAAATCGAGAAAACGTTTTATACAGGGCACATGAAGCATCAACATTTTTTGGGGTATTGTTGGGGTCATTTGCTACCTCCTCTTCTTGGACCCTGGGTCCTGAGACTCACGGTTAAGGAGATAATTTTTTTTTTCAAAATTCCACCTTTAAATCCTCATAAGTTTTTTATTAATACCTGTAAAAGTCCAATTTTTTCAATTAAATAATCTTTAATGTGTGCTTGTTTAAATAGTTAATAGTTTTCATTACAACTGTTAGTACCAAAGGCGCGTACGAGGATTTTTATTCCACAAAATTAGTGATTTTGTGAAAATGAATCAACTTAAAAATTCAATGTTGAAAAAAGTAACAACAATTGAGAGCTTCACTTTAAAAACTTCTTTAGTTAATAAACTTTTCAACGGTATGCTATAAATTCATAAGAAAAAACATTTCTGCTGCGAATTGCGGATATTCCTTCAGAAAGACGGAAAACAATTTTATTTTTATGATCGTTTATTTGAACAAAAGCTGATTTACTTACAATTATTTAATATATAACTATTCTCTAGTTATAAATTTTGTTCGAACTGTTCTCCCTTGTTCCTAATGCACGCCTGGCACCTCTTTCTTACTTCAGCCGTTACGGTAACTAGTTATGTGTTGAATCAGAAATATATCTCTTTTTTTCAAAAGGTTTGTTCGTGACCCAAATATTCTTTATGATTGGTAGATAATTGGAGAGGGCCAGTGAAAAAAAACACAGAAATCTATCTTATGTTAATATCAACGTTTCGACAAGTTATATTGTCATCCTCAGGATACTAAAAACAGAAATGGCAAATTCACAACTGTAGACATGTTATGGAACAGGTAATATTACAGTTAATTTAAAATATTAAAGAACCAAACATAAAGATATGAAATTTTGATTAATATCTTCTTTTTAAAGTTTACAATACAACAATCAGATAAAATAAAGAAGCAATTGTTATAAGTACACGTAAACCATATTTCTAATTATAATATTGTTATGGATCAATAGAAGTACAAGAAGTTGTTAAAAATTGGACAATTTTGGTTCTTGGAATAGACAATTTCTCTTAATATTAATTTTTGCCTAGTTTATTTACAAACAATATTTGACACATACAAAAATTCAAAAACATTTAGCATTTTAAAGTTTTCAAAAATTAAACATTTTAAGCGCCATAGCAAAACAGTAAAACACCAGGACTTACCAACATATTCAGATTTCTTTAGTTAGAAATTTAAAACACAGGATGCAATGGATAATTTCCATGTTAAAATTGTTGTACATATAGGTACAGTGCCAAATAAACACTTTTCTTGTTCGTTTCTGTCAATTTTAACATGGAAATTATCCATTGCATCCTGTGTTTTAAATTTCTAACTAAAGAAATCTGAATATGTTGGTAAGTCCTGGTGTTTTCCTGTTTTGCTATGGCGCTTAAAATGTTCAATTTTTGAAAACTTTAAAATGCTGAATGTTTTTTGATTTTTGTATGTGTCAAATATTGTTTGTAAATAAACTAGGCAAAAATTAATATTAAGAGAAATTGTCTATTCCAAGAACCAAAATTGTCCAATTTTTAACAACTTCTTGTACTTCTATTGCTCCATAACAATATTATAATTAGAAATATGGTTTACGTGTACTTATAACAATTGCTTCTTTATTTTATCTGATTGTTTTATTGTAAACTTTAAAAGGAAGATATTAATCAAAATTTCATATCTTTATGTTTGGTTCTTTAATATTTTAAATTAACTGTAATATTACCTGTTCCATAACATGTCTACAGTTGTGAATTTGCCATTTCTGTTTTTAGTATCCTGAGGATGACAATATAACTTGTCGAAACGTTGATATTAACATAAGATAGATTTCTGTGTTTTTTTCACTGGCTTTCTTTTTTGTTCTATCAAAATGTGATTTTAATATCGTTTATCTGAAGTTTGATTTATAAAGTGTTAAAGATTTGTTCGTATATTGAGTTTCTGCTAACTTAAGATCCTTTATGGGTTTTAACTCTTTTTCTCAACCGCGCTGTATTTCGAGGCGACTATTCCCTTCGAATTGTATCTCGATCTGTTTCCCCATCTGTACGTGATGCACTTCGCGAATTTTTTTTCAATATAGGGTGGAAAATTTGTGGGTGGATTGAGTTGATGTTGAGGTACGTTTCTTTGTTGGTTTCAACTATTTTTCTCTAACACAATGCACTTTGCGAATTTTTTTGATAAAATAGATTATTGAATTGAATTGGCATTTACTTCAATCAATCAATTTATTAATGTTAACATCATATACATGATTTACACAGGTCAAAGTATGAGCAGTAAACTGCATTAGAGCATAGTAGGTTCGTTAAAAATAAAAAATTAAAATTTACCTAAAATGTAAGTAGTTAAAATGAAGTGGTAACAAATTAAAATTCACTTAAGTACAGTCAACACACTAAAAGTTATTAAAAATACAATTCATCAGACGTTATACAACATAGAATACATACAAGATTCAAGATTTCAGATTTAAAAAGTGCATTCAAAAGATTCGTCAAAGCTGTACAATACTTTTTCTTGGTGAAAGTTCATATTAATAACTTTATAAAGAAATAAAAAAAAATTACTTTTTACAGATTGAAATAAAAAAGTATTGAGTAAATGCATTTCGTCATAACATTGAGTTCATCTGGTACTAAATTATGGTATTACGAAAAAATTGAAAATGGCAATTTCAGAAGTTTCTTCACTTAGGTATATCCGAGAAAAGTACAGTATTCAACAGTTTAACATACTTGGGCAAACCTTCCGAAAACCTGAAATTGTTTCTTAATAAACAAAATTTCAAAGTTTCATATAAAACCAACAATAGCATTGGAAAATTGATTAAAAACAACAAATCAAAAATTCATAGAGATGAACGTACTGGTGTTTATAGACTCAACTGTAACGATTGTGAAAAATTCTATATAGGACGTACAATTAAAAATTTCAAAACTCGAATACATGAACACCAACGTAGCTATATTAAGCCGAAAACTGACTCTAATTATGCGTGAAATCCTATTCAATAAAACCATACCTTCAATCAAAACTATAAAACATTACAGTTAGAAAATAGACTCCACAAAACTAACTGTTGGGAATCCATATACATCAATAAATATAAAAAATCCGGAAACCTGGTTAACGACCAGATTGAAGTAAACCCTTCTCCTCTCCTTAATTTGTTCAATGTACCTACCAAAAACTCTGAATAAATTGCTTATTGTTACTTAGTTTCTCTAGGAACCCCTGTTATATTCAATTTTCGTATAAATAGATTGTTTGTAATACCATAATTTAGTACGAGATGGAGTCAATGTTATGACGAAACGCGTATACTCAATAGATTTTCATTTCAACGTGTGAAAAGTTTGTTTATTTATTTCTTTATAAAGTTATAAAATAAATTATTTTCTTTTTTTAATTCGACTTACTATGTAAGTGTGATTTCTCAAAATATAATTTGAACCATCTCGACGCGATGCATTTCGCTCGAAAAATATAACTTTTGTGATGGAACTTTGCAGCTTACCAGTTTTTTATCCAATTATTTCCAGGGAGACTCCGGTAGTCCGCTAGTCATAGATGGAAAATTAGTTGGCATCGTGTCATTTGGTAGAATGCTAGACGACAGAAGAAAAGCAACAGTTTTTTCGCGTGTGAAAAGTTTCGTAGACTTTGCGACGAATGAACTGGATGAATCGTGATGAAACAAGCAATAGGAATGAGTTGTTTCAAAATTGAACTTTGAGAATTTTGAGATTTTTTTACCGCCAAAAATTCCTGAAATTTTGAATGCTCACTGTGATAAAACTTTTTCAAGGTCTCGTACAGGTTTATTCGAATGAAACAAGTGAAAATTCGTGTTTTTGACCGGTTTTAACCAACAAAATGTCAAGTCTGATTGATTCTTCAATTCGATTGATTTAATTGCTTTAACATACTTTGAATTTGTATTGATGAAAATAAATTATTGTTAAATATATTCGTATTATTTTCATCTGAAGTAAGACACTCTTCATTTATTGATAGAGTGGTTGAAATGTTATGAATATTACCTAATTTTAAATATTTTATAATCGAAAATTATTGAGTCACTTCAATTCAAACAAATAGATAGATAGATTTAAATATTATAACAAGATCTCATGGCCATTCTTTTTGGAACGAAGTTCCTTATAGTCTAAGATTGGGATCTTCTGCTCGATTCTGCAGGTATCTGTTTTTTTGATATAACCAATTTTAAATGAATGTTAAAATAGTATGCAATAGATTAGGGGTAGGTTGCAGACAATGAATAAGAAAAGTTGAAGATATATATATATATATATATATATATATATATATATATATATATATATATATATATATATATATATATATATATATATATATAATTATAAGATTTGCATTTAGAAGAACCTTAATGTTCAATGCATAATTTGTATAAAAAACTGATTTTTACCTTTTCAATAAAAAAACTTTGAAATCGAAATTATTGTTTATCGTCATTATGCACTAAAATTTATGTTTTATAAATAATAAGTAAAAAAATACTAGAACTACAACTACACTACATTATACTTTTGTTTGCAGCACATAACAATGCATGCAATCTTTCTCTCTTAGGCTTCCGCTTACCTGGAGCGAGAATCGTTCATTGAAATCAAGGAAACCTCTGTTTGCGGCCATTTTCCAACTGGCAACCATGGATTTTTGTAATTAGTATATATAAACTTTAATTTTGTATTCAAAATTTTGAAAAAACAGTTGAGTGCAAAAAATTAACACTGATATACTTCTTCACACCTGGCAACCCTAACGCTGCGGCTGACTGAGAGCTGGCAACCATTTTTTTTTCAATTCGTGACATTATTATCTTTCAAATGGCGTGAAATTCATTGAAAAAACATATAGTTGCAATTTATATTAGCGAATTAATTATACTGAAACTAATTAAAGGTAATTGCGGCTAATTTTTTATAGGCAACCTACCCCTAATCTATTGAATATTATCTTAACATTCATTTAAAATTGGTTGTATCAAAAAAACAGATACCTGCAGAATCGAGCAGTGGGATCCTGTACTATTACGGCAGGCTTGGAGGAGATAGGGATTTCGCTGCGGGACCAAACTGAAAAATATGCGAGAGTAAACCTGTGACGGAAGTAGACTGACGAAAGTCACGCTTTCAGTAAACACAAGCGAATATTGTATACCTTTCTCCCTCTTTCTTTCCGTTCTCTCATCTCTTCTCTTTCTGATCTCACTCCGCCACGTCAATCGCATAGTACTTACTCATTAATTCATGTACAAGCACACGAAAACGTCAGATGTGAAACATCGAAATAATTTTGTATGAGTTATATGCATAAAAGAACAGATTACGATAGGAATCAGATATGGCATAATGAAGAGATAAAGCTTTACAAATTTGTTCCATAAAATGATTACTACGTATTGTAGGTTTATATTCAATTATATAGCGTGGCGATACGTTAACCTTTCGTTATATACACTCTTGCGTCTATTATTTACGTTGTGTTGACGACCGAGTGGTCTAAGAACTGAACCCTGGTGTGCCGTATTCCTGGGTTCGAATCCCAGAGGTGACTCCTGGCTTTTTTCATTTTTTTATCTACAATCTCGTAAGAGCTCTTAACCCTCCATTTCAATATTAATTATTTCAACTTGGATTAGTATAGGTTATCACTTCTGTCGTGCGCCCCGACACGCACATGTTTCGTTTTCGCAAATTGCGGTCCTTCTATGTCATCCGAAGGAACTTCGTTCCTACCTGGTGTCCCATGACACCGTTTTTCTTGTTTTTATATGTACATTTCAGAATGAAATTATGGTAATGATATGAACGTGAAATTTACAAGAACTAATAGGAGTTAATCTTCATGGAGAGAAGCTTTCCTTAATACTCAGTTTCTTTCATGATCGGGAAACTGAAATGAAAAGTAGCTCTTGGAAAACTTCAACTAATCCAATTCAACTTAAACGACCCCAAACCATCACAAACATAATCAAATGCTTGTACTGGCGTGGAATGCGAAAATTTCCCAACAAGGGAAGTTCGTAATTTGTTGAACTAAGAAACAATTCAACGGAAATATTTGGAGAGCAAACAGTGAAACAGACCAACTAAACATCCCCTAGACTATATTCAATATTTATCGATTTTTATATATTGGTTTACGAAATATCACATTTTAAATGGATGTACCAATAAGAGAATACAATTGTGGGATTATAACGTGAACGTTTGTATTTGAACTGTGGTTTGGTAATAACCTTGTATCATAAAATTTATATAAACACATATATAGTAAATATTATATATATATATATATATATATATATATATATATATATATATATATATCAATCTATCTGCCGATGTATCTCTATCTATCTAAATATCTATCTATATATTTATCTATCATATGAATTATTTTTATCTATCTATCTGAATATCTATTCATATATCTGCCGATGTATCTCTATCTATCTAACTATCTATATATATATATATCTATCTATCATATGAATTATTTTTATCTATCAATCTAAATATCTATTCATCTATCTGCCGATGTATCTCTATCCATCTAACTATCTATCTATATATTTATCTATCATACGAATTATTTTTATCTATCTATCTTAATATCTATTCATCTATCTGCCGATATATCTCTATCTATCTAACTATCTATATTCATCTATCTACCTATCTATCTATCTAACATTTTATCTGTCAATATAATATATCTACCTATATATCTATCTATCAATCTATCTGACCCGGCATACGTTGTTTAAATAATGTATATGTCAACACAACGTTTACCGGAATATAACTATGTAATATGATAATACTTACATATATTTATTTTGATAAGAGAGTTCTTAACAATAAAGCACCAAAACTTGAAGAAAATAAGAATAATTTCACATTGCATACACTATAATATCAATTTAACTTATACTTTTGCCTCAGCATTACGTAAAGCGTAAGTAATTTCAATATAGCGCCATCTATTGGATACCTACTCAATCTAGTCAACTAATTACCTTATACCGCCATCTTATCAAAACAGAGATAAACAACAAATAATTTGCAATAAAAGAATATTGCGACTATAAACTAAGATGTAAGCTATCCTATCTTTCAAGTTGGATCAAACTGCACACGTAGTGTAAATTTGATTGAAATCGGTTAAGTAGTTTAGGAGTCCATCGCGTACAAACAACGTGACACGTAATTTATATATATTAAGATATATATATATATATATATATATATATATATATATATATATATATATATACATATATATAATGCTCTCTCAAATTTCCCTCCCAGCGCGGCGCTAGAAGCATAAGCTTCGATGACATGGCGTTCCTACCCATCACTCTAGGGATAGTGTTAGAAACCTTGAGACTCGAGCCACTCATGATGGAAACACTAGTGAATGCATAATACTCTTTTCAGTATAACTAATTGAGAAATAGCCATTCCTTGAATAGTTTTCGTAATACTAATTTTACGTTGAAATCCTGTGTAATATTTCGGCTTATCGAAAGCTCTTGATCTTATTGATCACAAATTGCTTCTATTTTTTCTTGAAGCGTGTGGGATTAGAGATAGACAGCTGAATTTAATTTCCAGCTACCACAAATCGTAAACAGAGAGTAGTGTTGTTGAGAGGTGGTGTTTCATACGTATCTGAGGACCGAGTGATTACGAAGGGGGTACTAAAAGGTAGTACCTTGGATCCACTTTTGTTTCTTCATAAATTCGCTTCCTGGTAATTGCTCATATAATGACTGTATGGCTATTATGTTTGCTATAATAACAAACTAAAAATCAATCTACAAAAATCTGAGTGTGTCTTTTTCCGATAATTCAGATCAAAGGTTGCTTTCTCGAAGTTGGTTTGTGATGTCGAGAACCAGATATCGGTGAGAAATTCTGTGGGTTTCTTCGGTATTGCCTTGGATAAGAATTTGAAATGGGACACTCATATTGATCAGCTTAGAAAGAAGCTGAATTCTGCATCCTTTACCGTTTTCATGTTGAGAGATCTAGTACACTTGCATGTCCTAAAAGTTCTATAATTTGCTAATTACCAATCTATTCTGTCTTATGGTATCATTTTCTGGGAAGGCTTCATCCACTCTGATAGTCTCTTCATTTGCCAAAAATGGACAGTTAAATCTATGCTGCGTCTCGACTATAGACAATCTTGTTGTGGTCTATATAGAAACATAATTTATTCACTTTCTATGGGCTGTATATATATATATATATATATATATATATATATATATATATATATATATATATATATATATATAAAATATTTACATTTTTCCATAAAAATCAAGATTATTTTCCAAAATTTGAAAATATTAATAATACAAGGCAATGTGTTTCCGTACTTTTTTCCTATTCATTCTACCACTCTACGTGAAAGAGGCACAGAGTACATGGCACTCAAGTTGTTTTAATGTGTTACCTGAACATCTAGAGAATATTTATAATCATGGGACCTTTAAAAGAAGCATGCACATGTTAATTATGCAATCTGAACCTTACTCGGTCGAGGAGTTCAGGGTTTATTGTTATAAATAAGCTTTATGTATTTGTTTTTTTGTGACTTGTTTCATTTTTATTTTGTGCATATTAATATTTAATATTCGTACAAATAATCTATGAAATTAATAAACTAATTATATTCTATTCTATATTGAGAAATGATCATTCTTTATTAGTTTTGCGGATATTTAGTGGAATATAACCAACTGAAAAATAGTCAGCTTACGTGAAAAACTCTCAAAATATTTTTATTATATACAAATAATATACAGTTGATCGTTATCATAGTATATATGTCTTTATATCAATCTTCTTCAACTTTACTTACACCTGCGTTTGAAATCTCATTTTTAATGACAGCGGTAACGTAACACGTCTACGCACGAATTTTTATTTTCACCAAGTTGAGGCTGCAAGTATCAATTTTGATGCCACCTGTAGGGCGCCAATGGGAAAAATTCTGCTTCTGAACGATGAAAATGTAACGGAGTATAACTGAGATTGAATTCTCGCACATCACTTGGAGAAACATCATAAAGAATAAAGTATAAACTTTAAAATAAAAACACTTGGCTTATGTTTCACAATATAAAAAAAAAAATATTTAGATAGGTACTGTATTTAGCAGTAACGAAAAGTCGACATGTTTCGAGTTATGAACTCATTTTCAAGACTGACTACAGGAGAGTATTGCATCGTAATTTATAAAACAGACAAAAGCAAAGGTGATACCTGAAAATCAATTTGTTCGTTTACAAGGGGTAATTGACTATTATGGGCGGAACTTATTTCGGGAATTTCAGGGAGGTCAAGGCGTTTTCCTTTGTTACCTGAATGTAACAATTTGGTTTTGTTGAAATCCAGGAAGTGATTGAATTTTATACAATGTTCCGAGAAGCCAGTGGTATTTTTGTTTTGTAAAATTGACTTTTTATGTTCTTCAACACGAATATTTATATTCCTTCCTGTCTGTCCAATATAGAAAGCAGGACATTCGTCGCAAAATATTTTGTAAATACCACTGTTTTCTCCAATTTTAGATTTTTCTTTATTATTGACCAAGAATGACTTCAAGTTTCTCTTATTTGTACAAATTGTTTTTACGTTATTTTCGATAGTCTGTTACAAATTTTGCTACTCAAATTAGGCACATAATTCATTGGGAAGTATTTTTGTTCTTCATTAATAGTTTGCGTGGGGTATATTGAATGCAACAGATACTTTATTCGTTTTTTCCCAATGAGCTTGTCGATAAGACTTTCATTGTAACCGTTATTGATGGCTAATAATTTAATTGTATTAACTTCAGTTTGAAAATTTGTTTCCGTTAATGGAATCGTGAACAACCTATGTATGAACGAATGAAAAGCACTGAGTTTTATTTTAATGTGTTGTTTACTGTCGCTGTGAATTAAAGTATGTATCTATGAAGGTTGGTTTTCTATAAATGTTGAAAGTAAGAAAATTCAAATTCCTAGCAATCTGAACGTCTAAAAATTCAATGTACCGTTTTCGTTTTCTACTTCTTTTGTAAATTGAATCGAGTTGTAGAAAGTATATATATATATTTAAGGAAATTATCTAACTGCCTATCTGTACCGGCCCAAATACAAAAAATATCATCTACATAACGCCTCCATAATTAACGTTAGTAATTAAATTATTATCAGCATTGAAAATTTTTTCTTCCAAGTTATTCATGAAAATTTCACTCAACAAAGGCGATAACTGTGATCCCATGGGCAATCCGTCTTCTTGTTTGTATATTATATTATTAAATTTGAAATAACTCTATTTCAACATGTCGACTTTTCGTTACTGCTAAATACAGTATCTAAATATATATTTTTTTTTATATTGTGAAACATAAGCCAAGTGTTTTTATTTTAAAGTTTATACTTTATTCTCTACGGAGTATAACGTTTCCACAAGAATAAAATGTTTAGAAACTGAACGAAGACGTGGAAAACTCGGTGAAATACGGAAAGTCTGCTTTGGATATAACAGAAGTATCTCTTACAAACCTCTTTGGAAGATTATTTTTCTATCTATTTTTCAACTGTTTGAGAGCTTCTAGTTTTCCTACCACCTTTCATGTCTTCTTGAATGATTGAATTCTTTATGAACAGACCGGAAGTAAGAGAAATTTTATAGAATTCTTGCAAGAATTATCGAAGTTTACACCTTAAGAGATGAGGAGTAAAATCGAGCGTTAACTAAAAGTGAAATGTTACATTCCTTTGCGCAAAGTACTATGCGCACCGACGCATATATTAGGGTATACCGGCAACAGTTGATGCATTTATAGGTATTTATATCTAGTGATACTTACATTTATGCACAATAAACAAAATTATTAAGTTATTGAAGTTAATAAAACATTGAAAGATATAAAAAAAATTATTTGTATGACTATGGTTAACGAAGAAGAAGAATCGGAAAAACACGTGGATGCAGTTTATTTTATTATTATTATTATTAATTGAATTAACGAAGAGCTGTCTGTTATTGAATTTATGTATGTATATATGCCTGATTAATTACATATATCTTTTATTGGAACGAAGTCCCTTACAGAGGGTTGAAGGAGATAGGGATTTCGCTGCGGGACCAAACTGAAGAATATGAGAGACTAAAAGTGTGACGGAAATAGACTGACGCTTCACGCTGACTGACTAAAGTCACGCTTTTAGTTAACGCAAGCGAATATTGTATACCTTTCTCTTTCTTTCCGTTCTTTCATCCCTTCTCTTTCTGATCCCACTCCGCCACGTCAATCGCCAATGCATAGTATGTACTCATGAATTCATGTCAACGTCAGGAATCAAATATGGCATAATAGTCCGGGGAAGTAAGATCAAAAATTCTATCAATGAGAAAAATAAAAAAAGTAGGGGTTATTATTTTTTTTAAGTAAGTACACTGACCTCTCATCGCTTTCCTAAATTTCTGACCAAATCCCGTGAGAGCTCGAAACACAGCTTGCAAGCACATTTTAAAGCACTAAAATTCGATGACTTTTTGCTTATAACTTTTTCTGATGTACTCGCACAAAAAAATCGTATAGATCAAATTCACAGTAAATTTTATGCCCTACAAGATCACGTGAGTCCACTTTTGAAATGAAAATTTTTTCGACTCAAAATTTTCCAAAAAATGAAAATTGTATCGAAAGGTCGTGTTTTAACCGGCAACCATACTGAAAATAACCATATCGAGATCAAAACATAGGAAAACATAGATGGTGTGCTATAAAAAATTTACGTATTTTCAGATTTGGAAAATTCAAAATGGCGGCCGCAAAAATCGAATATATATATATTTTTTTCAATCACGCTTTCTCTTGAAAACATTAACGATATCGAAACGCGGTTGTTTGCAATCGATAGGGGAAAAGTTGTAGTTTTAGGCATAAAATAAAAAAAAATGTGTAAATTTTTTTTCATAACTTTTTTTTAAAATTTATTGAAAAAAAATTTTGTTTGTTGAGTTTTTCCTCATTTTTGCATTGAAAAATAAAGTCAATCATTATACTCATACCTCCCAAGTAACATTAATGCTCTTATAACGATCTTCGAGATCGCTTTAAAACTATACAATAAAATTTCGAATAAAATCAAGTGATCTTCAAGACATCCCTGACACCATCATAAAGCAGCTTCTAGCCAAAAAGGGCCCATCCTAAAGAGGCCTTCAAGACTAAATTTCAAAGCTGTATTAAAACCATTAAGTTTTAATTCTATATTCTTAAAGGGTTCTTCAAGGCAACTTCAAATACATGAAGTAAAACTTTTTATCTGACATTTTGCTCTCAAAATGTATTCAACGCGGACTAAATTAACTTAAAAATAATTAATGAATCCTAAAAGAGTTTTATTTTATTTACTAACACTCGACAACTTTTAAGTATGTATAATGGCCGGCAGAGTGGTAATATTTTAAACCGCATACGTATACTAAGCATATCATAAAATAATATTCGAAAGAAAACTATTATGGTGAAAAATTCACCAACGAATGGAACTTTTCTGATAAAAAGTAATAAAATACTTCAACATAACTCGAGCGCCACTCATTTAATGCATTTTTCCCATATTTAAAAAATATTGAAAAAATATCATCAAATTTTATTTTGCATCTAAGGATCTAAATGCATTTTTTTAATTGAATGGCATATTTCGACATACCGTTTTTCAGTTTTTTAAGAAGATACAAGACGCAATTATTTGAATAATAATATTCTTTTCGTTTACTATTGAAAAAGTCCAAAATGGCGGAGTCTTTATTGCAGTGAAACATGGCGTGATCTAGATTAAAACTTATTGTTCATTTGTTAAATGTTTTAAATCTCACAAGATTTAAAACAGCGTTTTATTAACCACTATAAATCCAATGACTCCCACAGGAGTCTGTTCACGTTTCCTTTCAAAACCAATAAGTTCAAATTGTGACCTTATTGATTTAAAGTGGTCTTGCGCTCAAATGGAATCCTAACCTCACAAAAAAAAATTTCGCGGATCTTTCTCAAGAATAGTCTTTGGTAGACGTTTATTAATGAGTTGTATTATTGTTTAACAGTGCCTTGACTCATGTTTGAAAGGATTACCAGTTCTCTAAGCTCTTCGCAGAAAAGCAGTCGTTTTGAAATTCATCATTTTGAATTTGATCGTCGTTTTCGTAGATTTCTTTCTGTAATTCCCAGGCATTGCTTTCATAATCGAACGGATTGAAAGATGAAGTGAAAGAACACTCTTTATAAGTAACGCTGGTTTTAATTGCACTATGGTTTTCTTGCACTGGTTGAAAAGAGCTTCTCTCAGTTATATCCCCTCCACATTCATCTGAATGTGGAGGTGATATTTAATTAGTTTTAATGAAGTCGTCCAAAGACCAAAAGACATTTCTTTTAACCAAATTGATTAAATTAACACCTTTTAAATGAATAATACTCTTAATGTACTGATTAAAAGGTGAAAATTATGTTTTTGGATTTAATGTGGTATTATATTGAATGTATTGTCTTAGGATAAAATAGTGTTCCTATTGGGTTTTAAAGAATACAGCAAGGGTACTCCATAAAACTGCATTAAAACTTTTTTTTCCAGAACGGGTTGTTTTAAAACCAACTTGCTTCTAATTCTTAATAATAGCAAGTTAGTTTTAAAATAGCCAATGTTAAGAGTAATATAAAACCAGTATAAGATCAATAGGACATTAAGAGCAAATAGCCTTTTTATTTCGATTTAAAAAGTGCATTAAATTCTTTGTTTAAGAAAAAGTGGTCTTTAAGAACTTTTAGTTTATCTTAAGGTTACTTCAAATCCTATGTCGATTTATTGAACATATTAAAGCATTTTTAAAACCTAAATAAATAGAAACTGTTTTCAAATTGTTACTTGGGCTGAAATGTATTTGCCGTTAAAAAACGCGTATTTAAAAAAAAATCGTTTGAATACTATAATCAGAAGCCGAGATATAGAAGCTCAAAGTTCGCTTCGTACTGTGACCATACTATTAAAAATTAAAATATTTTAATCAGATTCATACTCTTGAAAGTCTACTTCAACAGTAATGTCTTTTTCGATTTCTTCTTCCTCTTCCTCTTGCTGGATGTTCATAAATTGTTCGAATGTGGCTGAGTCATTGGTATCTTCATTAAAATCAGAGGAATCTTCCTCTATTGTACTCAACTGGATATTTGAGCAAGACTGAACTTGGCAATTGGTACACGCTGGAGAACACAGCAACTCGACTTTTTTACAGCCACATTAGTCACTTCAACCTTTTTTGCAATTGCAAAAAATAGTGTTGAGGAGTTTTTCTGGAGCAGATGGGAGTAAAGTTTGAATCGGTTCAAGAGTATT
This sequence comes from Cynegetis impunctata, assembly GCA_030704885.1. Lineage (NCBI taxonomy): Eukaryota > Metazoa > Arthropoda > Insecta > Coleoptera > Coccinellidae > Cynegetis > Cynegetis impunctata. Next base: position 26,570 of record JARQZK010001578.1, on the reverse strand, counting down.
ATCTATTAATTTCCAACACCATCAGTCTTCTGGGTGTAGTTGATTGCCTAGCCATGTTTGAACTTGATAGTATACTCGATACAAGTGTTGAATAGCAGATGCCGATGTTGGAGGAAGACATGATAGTTGTACTTGTTTCTTGTTTCGCGTATTTTTTACAAAAGATAAGTATCGGTATTTATCAATGGAAGTAATTTCTTTTGGACCTCCATAAACCGCAAGAAGAAAGCGAATTCCCTCCGTAATTATTGTTTGAGGTGTGTTTTGTAAATACTTTAGCGCAGTCAGTCAAATCTTTTTTTTCGAATAATTTAAATACAGATATCCCTTCTGTATATTGCTGACGAAGTGTCGCAGCCGGTTATCGCATGTAAAAATAAAATATAGTTTTGGTATTTGGGAGAATCAGATAAACTTTTTGAAGAATATATTTCTGTTCGCTGTTGGGTCCTTCAAGATTTCAGAAAATAAATACCTAATTTTATCCATTGGAGTCCTAGCTGTTTCTAGAATAGTATAATATAAATAAAAGTGACACAAATATGTATTTATACTTGTCTTAAGTGCCTGTTTGTATATACGTGGCTTATATGTACATATCATGTATAATGTGACTCTTAGAATCGCGATATCTCTGGAATGGTAACTCTTGAAAAAAAAATCACGAAAACCATTTTTGTAGAGAATTTCAAGATCTTCAAATTTGGTCTGAGGTCTTTTTCTGATAAAACTTACTGTTTTCGAGAAAAATCCAAAAAACTCAAATTCTGACCTTTGACCCGGAATAACTTTTCTAGCACACATAGGATCGATAAGGACTTTTGAACCTTTATTTGTAATTGTAATCCCCAGCTCTCCACCAATATTTGGCTTTGTGGGAATTTTTTGGGGGGGGGTGGGGGGGGGGGGGGGTGGGGGGGGGGGGGGGTGGGGGGGGGGGGGGGTGGGGGGGGGGGGGGGTGGGGGGGGGGGGGGGTGGGGGGGGGGAATTAATTAAAAGACATGGAATGTAGAACATAGCCATCGTCAGATGGTACATTTGAGCTCCATATATCTATTATATAACAACATAGAATTGTGGTTGACGATTGAAAATGTCAGTTTGAATATTATTAGTTGCATTCTCCTGGATAAAAATTTTTGAAATTTGTTTAATGTCTAGGGGAAAAATCTGTGGAAATATATACATATATATATATTATTTATTCGAATTGTTTTGATAAAGCCACGAATGTCGTGGCGAAACGTCAACTTTTTAATAAAATCGAGTTTTTTAAGATTCAACAAGCCTGTTATTGCTAATAATTATCAAGAGATTATATATATATATATATATATATATATATATATATATATATATATATATATACATATACATATATATATGTATATGTATATGTATATATATATACATATATAATGTAAAATATATCCAGAACAATTATTGAGTAAATAGAAATTTCTGGTATAATATTAAAACATTATATACCACCGACATTTTGAAGGCTTATATGGTTGCAACTTTGTACGTGGATTGAATCAATGTTAATAAAATGTATTTTGCAATATGGCTTAAATTCGGCCTTCTATGGCTTCTTGTATTGTATATAGAGCTAAAAAACGAAATTTTTCAATTATTTTTGCACACCCAAACTTTGTTAAGAGATTTCTAGTTTTTCATTTTCTCTATTTTCTATAAATATATTACTGAAGGGGTTATGAATTTATACGTAAAAAAGCACTAGAATGGGGGGAAAGTACGACCTCTTTTACTGGGTTTTGATGCTCAAACGTTTCTTCGTATATTTGACTGACAAAAGAACAACAGTTACCTATATAATATTTAAAAATGGTCCTCGTATATTCCATATACATACTAACATAAATCCCATTTGTTCGTATAGCATTTTCGAAATAGTTTGATCCGAAGTTACTTCAAACAATGTAAAATGAATAAGCATTATTTCACACCCCATTCTCAAAGCGATTTATCAAAAACTGCATATTTCGAAATGATGTATACCTTGAATTGGGATACTACGTACGCTCTTGGGGTAATTTATTGGATTCATAATAAATTGTTGCATACATAATTTATGTCTTGTGGAGAGTTGCATTGTGGCTTTTAGAACATAACAGAAGAAAATTTATTCTGTTGATTCTATCGATCATGTTTCATTTCTTGGATAGACTCAAGTTCAGTATCTTTCTAGATCAGTGGTTCTCAACCTTTTTTCATCCAGTATTTTGGGGACCAGTTTTGAATTATAATATTGAATAATCTTCTATATCTGCAAAATTAACGATTTTATTTTGTAACAATCCATGTAGCTTATTAATAAATAATAAATACAATGATTTTATACAGTAGCAAAATTGTTATTAAATTATTTTTCTCCACGATCATCATAGAATTCGCCAATTCTGATATCAAATTTGATTACAGAATGCTGGAATTCTCTCTCTTGAGATTGAAGAAATATTCTGCAACACCTCTGCCCCCATGCAATTTAAATGTTTTTGCTTTCTCTCCCTTGTAATAGAATAATATTCTCAAACTGGCTATCAATAATAACATTAGCCTTGACGCAGTTGATTGTCATCGTAGTGGCCAATTTGAGTAAGTGTCAAAATTATTGCTGTCACGTTTTCATTCGAAAATATAATAAGTAGAATGAATTTATTCAGTGATTCAGAATCAGAGTGTGAAAATACACCACTTCAAATTACAGAGAGTGCTAATAATATACTGGAGAGTTAACTACCAAAAATATCAAAGAATGAATATGAAAAATATTACAAACTGTTCATGGATTGGAAACAAACAAAGAAAACGGATTCCTTTTCAGAAAATATTTTGATTGCGTTTTTTGGTGAATTATCGGAAAAATGGAAATCTTCAACAATGTGGAATTAATACAAAGTAGAATGTTTCTTGAATTATTGAGTGTTTACCTAATATAATTGTGATTGATTTCTGTAATATAAATTATCTTTTGTTCGTTTTCATTTAAAAATATATATTTAAAATTTTTGATCGTGGAGAAAGTATAGTCTGCTACTCGGTTAGAATGAAAATTCGTGATGCTCGTGGTTCCTCACGCTCGCCTTCGGCTCGCGCTCGGAACTTTTCCACTCGCATCGAATTTTCATTCTAACCTTGTTACAGAATATACTATTATTAATTAGCGTTCCTTTAATAAGCTAATGCCACACATGAGCTTGGAGTACACTTTACTTACCTGGAATTGCACCGTTTACTTGCTGTTTGGATCACACGAATTTGCAAAAAAGAATTTAAAGAGTTTATATCGAGTATTGGCGACACATCTTTTGACACTTCATCTCTCTCCCTACTTTATCATCTCATCTTGAAAACTCCATTGAATAGTTGACAGATTATATTCCAAATAAGAATATTAGTGATTATATAACTCATGTATGAATAAACCAATAGAATCCGTGTATTTTGCATAACTTCTGCGCATTGATAAGTGAATATACCCTTGACGACGTGATATAATCGTTTCGGTGTTTCGCCTCGTGTCAAAATATGAATGTTTTCATATTGACGATGTTTTGACATTTGTCCAAAAAAACTAATATTTTTTTATTCGTTATATAATCGTAACGAATAACACTCGAGCAATCGAAAATAATCGATTATACTGACCTCGTCACTTGACGTATTTTCTTAAAACATCACACGAGCTGCGCTCTTGTGGATGTTTCGCAAAATACGTCTCGTGTCTCGGAAGTATAATCGATTATTTTCGATGCTTTTGTGATATTATTACTGATTATGTAACTCATGTATGAATAAACGAATAGAATCCGTGAATTTTGCATAACTACTGGGTATTGATAAGTGAATATACCCTTGACGAAGTGATATCATCGTTTGGTGTTTCGCCTCGTGTCAAAATGTGAATGTTTTCACATTGACGATGTTTTGACGTTTGTCAAAACAAAATTGAGGTGTTGACATTGAAAAAGAGGTAAGTGCCAAAATTGCCGAAAATCATTTTTTTCACTGAAACGATTCTAAATGCCAATGCCAATAACGTTGAAAAGGAGGTAAGTGCCTATCACCTCTCGTTTAGTTTTGAGAGGTGTCACAAGATGCCGCTGGTGGCAACAGAACTATCTACGTTATCACCTAAAACACAGTGCCATGAAGTTCAACAAAAAAACTAAATTCCAAATTTACTATTCGAATGTGTATTCACATTTGATTTACTTAGCTCCTTTTTGGGGACAAGCAAGACAACAATATATCAATAGATTACAAATAGCCCGAATAAAATAGTTTAAAACTTATTTAATTTTCCATATAGGACAAATACAACAATGCGCTTTACAAAGATCTGAAAAATTTTGAAAGTTCCTGATATAGTTTAAACCGGATAGTGTCAAAAATTATTTACAAAAATCAAAAACAACCAAACTGAAAAAGAAGTCAACCTAACTCAAAAATTGTGACATACATCATTACAACACGAGAACAAATCAACATTTCCACATACTACCAAATGCAACTAATGTTGGGAAATGAAGGACTACATTTCAAGCGCTACAATGGTTCAACAAAATTCCTGAACATATTAAAAACAGTCCGTCCATTGACAGTTTCAATAGAAAGATGAAAAATTCCTCCTAGAGAACCTATGATTTGTAAAAAGTGATCTCTTCCTCTGACTACAATAGTTATTTAAGTTAAAAAAATTTATATAAGTTACTAAAATGTTAGGACATGCATGTCACTCATACAATCTTACATGTTATAAGTACTCATTATGGATCTTGTTATCTCTTAGAGTACTTGAATAAATTAAAAAAAAGAATGACTGTTTGCTTTGCAAAGTTGACAAGTGCCGCAGCATGGGTTTACCATACATTTATAAGGATATTTGTAAATAATCTTTGAATCTTTTTTGTACATTATAATCTAACAATGTTTGCATGTAACCGTATAGTAAATACATTTTCTACTCCAAAAGGTGCGTTCTTTTTATTTATTCATGTATCAATTTGGTTTTTTGCTCCTCCTGGAAAATTTATGTTTTGGCACTTACCTCCTTTTCATAGTCAACGCCTCAATTAATATTTTTTATTCGTTATATAATCGTAACGAATACCACTCGAGCAACCGAAAATAATCGTTATACTGACCTCGTCACTCGACGTATTTTCTTAAAACATCACTCGAGCTGCGCTCTCGTGGATGTTCGCAAAATACGTCCTGTGACTCGGAAGAATAATCGATTATTTTCGATGCTTTTGTGATATAACTAAATATTTGTAAGTAGTCCATACATTATTGAATAATGAAGCAGTATAAAATCTAGAGCTAGGAATTTATCGTCACATCAGAGCCGTCAACTGATTCGTCAATGAAATTGACTGTCAACAGTACTTGTGACTATAAATTTCGGATAACTATTAAAAATGAATTCTCACAACTGTAAAGACAATTTTTGAAATTTTTGATACCATTTGCCACATCCTACAATTGTGAACAATAATTTTACACATTGGGGAATTTGAAAACCAAACCAAGAAATCGTTTGACACTGGAAAATGAAATAGTATGTGTGTGTTACAAAACTAAATTTAGACATTGAAAAATTCATAACTTTATAAAGAAATAAAAAACTAACTTTTCACAGGTTGAAATAAAAATCTATTGAGTAAACGCGTTTCGTCATAACATTGACTTCATCTCGTACTAAAGTATGGTATTACAAAACAATCTATTTATACGAAAATTGAATATAACAGAGGGGTTCCTAAAGAAACTAAATAACAATAAGCAATTCATTCTGAGCTATTAGTAGGTACCTACCTACATTGAACATATTAAGGAGAGGAAAAGGGTTTACTTCAATCTGGTCGTTAACTAAATTACCGGAATTTTTATATTTATTTATGTATAGGGATTCCCAACAGTTGGTTTTATGGAGACTATTTTCAAATTGTAATATATTATAATTGTGATTAAAGGTATGGTTTTCTTGAATAAGATGACACGCATAATTAGAATCAGTTTTCTGCTTAATATAGCTACGTTGGTGTTCGTGTATTCGAGTTTTGAAATTTCTAATTGTACGTCCTATATAGAATTTTTCACAATCGTTACAGTCGAGTTTATAAACACCAGTACGTTCATCTCTATGAATTTTTGATTTGTTGTTTGTAATCAATTTTCCAATGCTATTATTGGTTTTATATGAAATTTTGTTTTTGAAAAAACAATTTCAGGTTTTCGGATGTTTTGCCCAAGTATGTTAAACTGCTAAATACTCTACTTTTTTCGGATATAAGTGGGTAAATTGCCATTTTGTATTTTTTCCTCTGAATGAGGCTGTCAATCATATTAGGTGAATAACCATTATTTACTGCCATTTGTTTAATTATATGCAATTCCTTCCGAAAATTAGCTTCGGACAACGGAATTTTGAAAAGTCTTTGAATCATACTATGATAAGCCGCTAATTTATGTGAAAAAGGATGTAGTGATGTGTTATGAATTGTAATATCTGTATGAGATATTACAATTCATTGCTTATTGTTATTTAGTTTCTCTAGGAACCCCTCTGTTATATTCAATTTTCGTATAAATAGATTGTTTTGTAATACCATACTTTAGTACGAGATGAAGTCAATGTTATGACGAAACGCGTTTACTCAATAGATTTTTATTTCAACCTGTGAAAAGTTAGTTTTTTATTTCTTTATAAAGTTATGAATATGAATTTTCACCAAGTAAATGCCAATTCCATTCAACATTACAAAATTGGTTGATTCTGAACAATAACAAGTTTCACATAAATTTAACTGAAATAAGTTGTAAAAATAAAGCTAAATTTTTATGGCTCTTTTTTAGGGTTCCGTACCCAAAGGGTAAAAACGAAATCATATTACTAAGACTTCCCTGACTGTCCGTCCGTCTGTCTGTCGCCAGGCTGTATCTCAAGAAACGCGATAGCTAGACAGTTGAAATTCTCACAAATTATGTATTTCTGTTGCCGCTATAACAAAACATACTAAAAATAAAATAAAATGAATATTTAAGCGGGGCTCCCATACAACAAACGCGATTTTTTCCCTTTTTTTGCTCGATATTATAATGGCAACAGGTAGGCACTTGAAATATTCAAAAAATACTCAGTTGTATTTTTACTTCAATAATAAATAATAAAATTAAATTTAAATAAATATTCAAGGGGGCTCTACGGTATGGAACCCTTCGTGCGCGAGTCCGACTCCCACTTGCCCGGTTTTATTTCAAATAAATAACGGTAACCTTATCTGTTACGATTTTTGCTTCCTTCCGAGTTCACTCGAAAATCAGAAATCATAAATGTCACTTAGGCGATTTCAGTTCGTCATATAAGAGTTCTTTTACAATGCATATAGAATCAGTTCACTTGAACCTCAGATATTGTAAATGTCACTTATGCGATTATAGTGCGACAAGAAAACGGAACCTTCAAAGCCATATAGAATCTATTCACTTGAAACTAAAAAATCACAAATGTCACTTATGCGACTACAGTTTTTCACATAAGCATCGACTTCAATAACATATAAACGAGTCGCAACCCTCCCAGATATATCATGCGACCTCCTCTTTAACTCCTGTTATATATAAAATTAAAAATATAATAATTGAGAATAAACATCGATATCAGTTTGAAATGCGAAATTTGTACATTAATTACTTATGTGCATGATCTTGAGTCAATTATACGTTTGTATAACATGGAAATCAATATATACACTTATCTTGACATTCAAGATAAAATTTTTGTCCTTACCAATCCAAATAATCCAATTTAAATATCGGAGTTATTGAATATATTGAGCACAAGAATAAATTCGGCTAAATATTTGTGTTAGTTTTGTATCAAACGAAGTAATTACATATTCAATAACTTCATGGATTAAATGGCACTTGGACAAATATTCAAATGTTTAATAAGAAGATTTCTTTATCGAGTCAACAGATAGATCAAAGTGAATTGAAACCACATCGAGTATATTGGGATCTGACATAGCGGCGGATCTTTTCATAACAATGTTTAATTTGAGTGAAAGTATGAAGCGATATGTAGGTGAAACTGACTCCAGAGAAAATACAGAGAAGGTGATAGGTTGGAAAGATGCAAATTCATCATACAATGTGAGAAAAATGAAGAAAAGTCGAGGACTCGTATCGTCAACTTTACTGATATTTGTCGATTGAATATATAAAAATCTGTTTTTCTTCAAGCGTATAATAATATCTATATTATTTTCGACAACACAGATCGTAGAAATAACTTATTCTTTTACTAGTAAAATAATGAACGCTCATTATTATTGTACTAGTAATAAAATAATGAGAAATGATAGCAACGTCTATGGGCGTTCTATCCAAGAAGGTATGAACTGTCATTTAATTTTTATTTAATTTGATGTTTGTCAGTATTTGTCAAGAAAATTCAAAAGTTCGACACTATGGGCACAATATTCAATTTACGCTTGAAGAAAAAATAGTATATGTCACTCGGAGCAGAGGACCCTTTATATGTTTCGCCCAGTAGTCCGGGGAAGTAAGTATATAGAGAGGAAAAATTAAAAAGTAGGGGTCGTAATTTTTTTTAAGTAAGTACACTGACCCCTCATCGCTTTTCTAAATTTCTGACCAAATCCCGTGAAAGCTCGAAACACAGCTTGCAAGCACATTTGAAAGCACTAAAATTCGATGATTTTTTGCTTATAACTTTTTCTGATGTACTCGCACAAAAAAATCGTAGAGATCAAATTCACAGTAAATTTTATGCCCTACACGATGACGTGAGTCGACTTTTGAAATGAAAATTTTTTCGACTCAAAATTTTCCAAAAAATGAAAATTGTTTCGAAATGTCGTGTTTTAACCGGCAACCATACTGAAAATAACTATATCGAGATCAAATAATAGGGAAGTTGTGCTATAAAAAATTATTGAAAACATTAACGATATCGAAACGCGGTTAGTTGCAATCGATAGAAGAAAAGTTGTAGTTTTAGGCATAAAATAAAAAAAAATTTTATAAATTTTTTTACATAACTTTTTTTAAAAATTTATAAAAAAAAATTTTGTTTGTTGAGTTTTTCCTCATTTTTGCATTGAAAAATAAAGTCAATCATTATACTCTACTCGAAATGTATTTGCCGTTAAAAAAAAGCGTATTTCAAAAAAAAAATTGTTTAAATACAATAATCAGAAGCCGAGATATAGAAGCTCAAAGTTCGCTTCGTACTGTGACCATAATATAAAATTTTCAAATTCTTATTGTTGCATTAGATTGTTTCACCTGTGTGGTGATTAAATACAGATTTAAAAGAAGGTTGGGTCACTGGCTGCATCAAAAATAAATCAGTAGTCTTGTCGCGTTCGCCCGAATATGAACGCGGCAACTGCTCGGCGTAGTGGTGGGTAGACCATTGTCGCCGAACACCCCAACGGGTCTTCACTAATACACGCGCATTTTTAATTTTTAATAGTATGGTCACAGTACGAAGCGAACTTTGAGCTTCTATATCTCGGCTTCTGATTATTGTATTTAAACAATTTTATTTTGAAATACGCGTTTTTTAACGGCAAATTGATTTCGAGTATGAGTATAATGATTGACTTTATTTTTCAATGCAAAAATGAGGCAAAACTCAACAAAAAAAATTTTTTTATTTTAATTTTTAAATAAAGTTATGTAAAAAAATTTATAAAATTTTTTTTTTTTTATGCCTAAAACTACAACTTTTCCCCTATCGATTGCAACCAACCGTGTTTCGATATCGTTAATGTTTTCAAGAGGAAGCGTGATTGAAAAAAAAGCATATATATTCGATTTTTGCGGCCGCCATTTTGAATTTTCCAAATCTGAAAATACGTAAATTTTTTATAGCACACCATCTATGTTTCCCTATGTTTTGATCTCGATATGGTTATTTTCAGTATGGTTGCCGGTTAAAACACGACATTTCGAAACAATTTTCATTTTTTGGAAAATTTTGAGTCGAAAAAATTTTCATTTCAAAAGTCGACTTACGTCATCGTGTAGGGCATAAAATTTACTGTGAATTTGATCTCTACGATTTTTTTGTGCGAGTACATCAGAAAAAGTTATAAGCAAAAAATCATCGAATTTTAGTGCTTTCAAATGTGCTTGCAAGCTGTGTTTCGAGCTTTCACGGGATTTGGTCAGAAATTTAGGAAAGCGATGAGGGGTCAGTGCACTTACTTAAAAAAATTATGACCCCTACTTTTTTTATTTTTCTCGTTGATAGATTTTTTGATCTTACTTCCCCGGACTACAGTTTGCACAGCCTCGGCTAACGCCTCGGCAGTGCAAGAATCTGGGCTCAACAATAATGATAGCCTTCTACTCCTAGTAACATAATATACTATTTTCCTCAGTTCTCAATGTTGAAGTTTGATTTCACGCCGTGAGCGTACAAAAAGTACACTTTTTTGTACTCTCACGGCAATATCAAGAATGCCGGGCGGCGTACAGTTGGGTTCCAAATCCGACGTAATGTAACCTGTAAGAAAAATTTTACATATTTTAATACAAGTCATTTCTTAATACTCGGGTACTTACCAAAAACGCACAGTCCTATAATGCGTAGATAAGTGACTTCAAATGTTTCTGACAATTATTTTGTTGAATTGTCAAATTTGTGTTGCCTTGACATCTACAAAACCAGTAAGCAAACCAATCTAGTTTTACGTTTCTTTACATCTAATCCTTTTTTAAAATATCATCTTAAATCTATCGTTTGAACACCTTTTGCGAAAAAAATCGCACGTTTTATTCGGAGAAAAGCACTTTTTGTGGCTCGACTAAAATTGTCGACCTCCCTGCGTTCAGCCGACAAACATTTAATCTCGCCACAAAAAGTACCACTTTCACTCCTAATAAAACAATTTTCCTGATTTGAAGTATTTACGCTCTTTTTTTTCATTATGGTGAGGCCTCCACTCTAGTGGGGTCACCTAATGAGCTCGTTCTATTAGAACATACGCTCAGCAACAATGTGAATTAGTGTACAAATAATTATATCAGAAATTAGTGAAGCTTCTCTGCGACTCAGGAGCTACCAAAGGTGATTCCATGTCAAGGAGTTCCGATTGAAGTCATGTATATTATGTTCTTACAGAAACATTGGATTTCTTGAGACTAGGTTGAGTTCCGACATTCATCTTCAATCCTACATTTAAGGCTTTCGCCGACAGACTTTTTTCATGAAATTGAGTTTGGTCTCTTTCTGTGAAAACATATTGGTTAAATCCTGCATGTTTGATATCTTGAGTATTCGATAAAGTAACAGACTTAACGTCTCGATTAATTGTTCTTTATTAACTTGCGCTGTGTGCTTTCAAATTCCTTATCATAAGCTTCTGGAAGATTACATGTAGGAACGGCATTTTTCTTTAAAACTCTTCTTTTAGCTGCAGCATCGTGAATTTTCATTAATAAAGAAAATTAACTTAATTTTCAATCATAGGAGTTAATTACCTGGAAGAATGTAATTTTATGTTGTAAAATGCAAAGAACACATAGTCATTCTCAGAGTTGTGTGATTCTTCTTCAGATTGATTTTCCATATCTTCACTAAATCAAATTTTTCCTTTTCTCCAAAATAGTTTTCTCCAAAATATTTGTTTTGCTTCGGAAACCGATGAAAGCTAACATTTGCATTTGTAAATGCTTTCGAATTACAACTTTTCACAAAATTTGCACTTTCCATTTTTCACCTTTTGCGCCGTAACTTGTACATGAAATTGCATATGTTAAAATTGGAAATAAAAAATTCATCCATCCGGCGGCCATATTGCGCCAGCTGGAATGTCAGATTTCAATACGATGATTATTATGACAATGAAGCAATAATTTTGGATTGATACATGGTGTAAATTAATGAACATATTAAAACAATGATTAATGATAACATATATAAAATAAATAAAATAAATTTTTCAAAAATGCAATTAGCCAGGTGTACCCCGTTACTGAAAATAATATCAAATATAACAGCCTCTTTTTCATCAGAAATTCAAGTAGAAAACTTGAATCTCTTTTATCTAAGCACAACATTAACATTGCTTATCGTGCCGGTAATAATTTAGGAAATAACTTATATTGAAGTTTCGCTTATCACTTGGTGAAACATGATTAAATACTGATATTTAAAATAAAAATACTTGGCTTTAAGTTTCACAAATATATTGAATAAAAATTAACAATTAAATTAGTCAACTAGTTTCGGGTTATGGGCCCATTATCAAGACTGAACAGAAAAATACTCAACAAGCTCATTTATAATATTGATTGTAGTAGAGGGGAAATTTGGTATTCAACTTGTTCATATACGATGGGGTAATTCCTCTTAATGGCACTACTAATTTCTAAAATTTCCAACAGGTCAAGACGCTTGCCCTTTTTACCTGGGAGGCATATCGTTTTCTCCAAGTCGATGAAATGGTTAAATTTTATACAATGCTCTGAGAAACCAGTGGTGTTTCTGTTAAACAAAATTGACTTTTTATGTTCTTCTACGCGAGTGTTGATTTTTCTGCCTGTTTGTCCGATATAAAAGGATGGGCATTCATTACAAAAGATTTTGTAAACACCACTGTTTTCTCCAATATTGTTCCTATCTTTGTTATTGACTAAGAGTGACTTTAAATTACGTTTATTTGTACATATGCTTTTTTAATACCGTTTTGTGATAATCTGTTCATGATTTTATTATTAATTCCTGGAATATAGTTTTATTAAATGATATTTTTGTTCGCATTTTTAATGACTGGTGAGGGATAAATTGAAATTTAGAATGTTCTTATGTCGTTTTTTCTTTATCATTTTTATCAATAAAGATGTCTTTATAGCCGTTATTTATTGCTAATAATTTTAAAAATATTAACTTCCTTAGTGAAATTTTCTTCAGAAAGAGGAATGGCAAAAAGTCTATGTATGAATGAGTGAAATGCACTTAATTTAATTTTAATTGGTTGACTGCTATCATTGTGTATTAGCGTATCTGTAAAAGTAGGTTTTCTGTAGATATTAAATGTAAGAGCATGTTCTTTTCTAGTTATTTGGATATCTAAAAAGTTAAGGGAATATTGTTCATTTTCAATTTCTTTTGTGAATTCAATTGAAGGGTGAAAAGAATTGATGTATTTGAGAAAATTATCTAACTGTCTATCCGTCCCACACCATATACAAAAAATGTCATCAACATAACGCCGCCATAATAAAACATTACTAATCAGGCTGTTTGTAGATTCAAAGATTTTATTCTCTAAGTCAGACATAAAGATTTCGCTGAGAAGAGGTGATAACGGTGAACCCATTGGCAAACCATCTGATTGTTGATAAACTATGCCATTAAATTCAAAATAACTTTGTTTTAGACATAGAGTCGATGCCGAAATCATTTCCTGAACTACTTCGGGTGAAATATTACTATTTGAATTCAAATCCCTTCTAATGATATTTTTCAATTCATTGTTCGGAATAGAAGGAAATAAATTTATTACGTCAAAAGAGATTAATTTTGCATTGAGTGGAATCTTGAGATTTTTCAACTGATTAATGAGCTGTAAAGAGATTTTTATACATATATAGGATTGAATTGTAGGTAATTCAATTCACAAAAGAAATTGAAAATGAACAACATTCCCTTAACTTTTTAGATATCCAAATAACTAGAAAAGAACATGCTCTTACATTTAATATCTACAGAAAACCTACTTTTACAGATACGCTAATACACAATGATAGCAGTCAACTAATTAAAATTAAATTAAGTGCATTTCACTCATTCATACATAGACTTTTTGCCATTCCTCTTTCTGAAGAAAATTTCACTAAGGAAGTTAATATTTTAAAATTATTAGCAATAAATAACGGCTATAAAGACATCTTTATTGATAAAATGATAAAGAAAAAACGACATAAGAACATTCTAAATTCAATTTATCCCTCACCAGTCATAAAATGCGAACAAAAATATCATTTAATAAACTATATTCCAGGAATTAATAATAAAATCATGAACAGATTATCACAAAACGGTATTAAAAGCATATGTACAAATAAACGTAATTTAAAGTCACTCTTAGTCAATAACAAAGATAGGAACAATATTGGAGAAAACAGTGGTGTTTACAAAATCTTTTGTAATGAATGCCCATCCTTTTATATCGGACAAACAGGCAGAAAAATCAACACTCGCGTAGAAGAACATAAAAAGTCAATTTCGTTTAACAGAAACACCACTGGTTTCTCAGAGCATTGTATAAAATTTAACCATTTCATCGACTTCGAGAAAACGATATGCCTCCACCCAGGTAAAAAGGGCAAGCGTCTTGACCTGTTGGAAATTTTAGAAATTAGTAGTGCCATTAAGAGGAATTACCCCATCGTATATGAACAAGTTGAATACCAAATTTCCCCTCTACTACAATCAATATTATAAATGAGCTTGTTGAGTATTTTTCTGTTCAGTCTTGATAGTGGGCCCATAACCCGAAACCAGTTGACTAATTTGATTGTTAATTTTTATTCAATATATTTGTGAAACTTAAAGCCAAGTGTTTTTATTTTAAATAGGTATCAGAATTTAGGAAATTATATAAAAAATAATAAATCCAACGTTCATAAAGATAATAATTCAGGAGTTAATAAAATTAATTATGGTGATTGTGATAAGTTTTACATTGGTAGAACTTTCAGAAGTTTTCAAACAAGAATTTCAGAACACAAACGTAGCTTTGTTAATCAAAAGTCGGATTCACATTATGCAAACCATTCAATCCAAGAAAATCTCACATTCAATTTCGATTTTAAAATATTAAATACTGAAAGTAAGGGAATTAAACTTAATTTTTTAGAATCATTACAGATGAATAAATACAAGCATTTCGGTCTCCTATTGAATAGCCAAATTGATCATACTTCAAGCCCCCTTCTCAATCTTTTTAAAATTACCGAACTACCTGACTAGCAGTTCAGAATTGGTTTTTCCTATTCTAATAATTATTTGAAGCCATCTTTCTATTTACCCCTTCTACACAATTTGTCATCTCTTTATTTCTTGTTTTCGATATAAGAGAGAAACATAGTTGGTTTGCCATTAGCATCTGAAGAAGGGAAGTTCCACCGAAACGTGCGGCATGCGTTATTTCTTTTAATAAATGTGTAAATTGTTATTATTAACCATTGTTTTAATATGAAGGAATAATCTCAATTTTGCCATTATGGTAGTGTAAGGTTGCTCAAGTCGTACCAGTGCTTAATTCGTACCACTTGAATTTTGAACGAACTACGGCAACAACAGCAGATACCACTGCAACTAGATATACATTTGAGTCAACTAAGTTGCATTATGTATTATTGTCCGCCAGAACAAGCATCGTTATAAGTCCAATCATCAAGTAAGTTTATTTCAATTTTCTTATAATTTTCTGCATATGTTTGGTAGTTGATCTTGCATGTAAATTATTCATAAAATTATGTTCCTCATTAAATATGAATTTAATAGTATTCACATAATCGTTTGGTCGAAACGAAATATTGTCAATTTCATTCAATGTTAGGTTATTTTTGCTTTTAAATTCAAATTTTGCCGTGTCTTAAGTCGTACCCATATAAGGTTCCTAAGTCGTAGTGGTACGACTTGAGACATTACTTCTTGTTTTTTCCTATTGTCAACTGATGTTGCTTTTATTTTTATTTGTTGGCCATAATTATGTCAACCCAAACAAAGCGAATTTATAATAAGTGGAAACAAGAAGATATGGACAAGGCGTTAAAGACATTACGCACTCCTCAGTTGGAAATCAATAAATATCAAGAAGAACTTTCTGCAGTGGTTACAGAAGAAAGTGAAGAAATCCATGAGGTAGACACAGATACGCCTCAAATAAAACTGCAATTGAATATTTTAGCTCCTATTCCAATTATAAACCAAAGCAGAGAGTTCCGTTGATCCTCTTCCTCGTCAGTCGAAAGAAATTCAACGCAAAATTAAGAAAACATAAAAAATGCGGTGAAAAAAAGAAACGCGGTGATTAATAAAAAGGATTCAGCATTGAAAATTAAAAAAAGGAAAAGCGATTGATTCTGTTTTATTTGTGGAGAAGATCGAGAGGGAAACATGATTCAATGTTTGTAATGCAGATCATGGGTGCACGATATATGTGCTGGAGTTGACAAAAGAACAAAAAAATTTATATGTGATGTTTGTACTTAATGTCAATACCTTTGTGTTAAGTGAACAGATCAATAAAAAATACGTTTTAATCATTATTGTTGCTTAATAGAATTTGAAATTTGAAAGGTACGACTTAGGATATAGGTGGTACGACTTAAGATACCGGTTGCTTTAGTCGTACCGATGTGAGTTTTTGAAGATTTGATTTATTTTACGTGAAAGCATATAGATTTTCTAATTTCGTTATAATGAATAAGAATTATATTGACACTAGTTTTGAATAACATATTTAATTTCTATTTATATGATAAATCCTAATTTTTATGCAATTTCTTTCTTAAGGGGTACGACTTAAGCAACCTTACCCTATTTGTGCACTCACTTTGTTTTCGAAGTTCTTGCACGAACTTAAGACAATTATACGTTCGTATGATACAAAAATCATTCAATATACTCACCTTCAAATTCAAAATCAAACTTTCCTCTTTTACCAATTTTACATACGAATTCATCAAATGAATTGAGCATTCCAAAACATTTGTTGGATGTTTGTTAGTTCTGTATCATTCGAATTATGAAATATTGGATAACTTCATGGAATAAATGGTTTTAACTTGGACGAATATCCACTAATCACTTTAATGGATATAACTGATTGCTAGCTAGATTTCCCCATTGGGTCAACAGATCAACATCAATCGACAATTAGTCACATTCAGTATACACGGTGATTATCATGACAATGAGTCGATAATCTAGTTATATCAATTTGTTGATTGAAGAAGATGAACGTACAATTAGTCTAGCATAGAACCTACGCACCATTTCATCGAAAGAAAGTGACACATATGCTTTTAATTTGTTAATTGTTTATTCCGAACTTTACCACTTATGATTTTTCCTGCTTTATGTATAATTATATTGCTATTTATTGACTATCAAGTATTGGACGAGATGTAGCTAGATATAAATATTTATATATATATATATATATATATATATATATATATATATATATATATATATATATATATATATATATATATATATATATATATATATATATATATATATATATATATATATATATATATATATATATATATATATATATATACATATATGAGGAGCGAACTGGCAAATTGCATTTTGTCCATATTTTCTATGTTTGAGGTAAAGGTGGCGCCTCATTCTTTGGGTTAAGCTCTACCTTTTTTATAAGCATATGGATCGTCAAAGTGCAGTGAATCCCTGTGTAATTAAATAGAATAAACTACCTAGACAAACAAACTGAATTAAGTCCAATCGTACTGTACATTCCAAATGCGTTTTGTCCAAAAACATTGGACAAAATGCATTTTGTTAGGATTTTTATTCATGAATGGAGCATCAGGCAGGCAGGGGCGCCACCGAAATAGCTTCGGCTCTGATAAATATTTTAGAAAAGACTAATTTTTCCTCAAATACAGAAATTCATCGCCTCTTTGCCGATGGATGCGGGGGGCAAAATAAAAATAGTTTCATTTTGCACATGCTTATGTTGTGGCTTAATAACTTAGCTCCAAAAACGATTAAAAAATAGTGGTAACATTTCCAGTGCGTGGCCATTCCTATCTTCCTGCGTAGAATTTTCGGGAGGGTGGAAAAGATTTTAAGACGCCACGCAGTTATAAAGACTCCTGAAAAATATTGGGAACTTTACTCGAAAGTGGGAGAAATTAGAAAATTTGGAACTGACTGGTCATTGGTGAATATTAAAAAGGCGTCAGATTGGTTGAAAAAAGTCGTAGGAATTAGTTCAAGTGAACGAATCATCCTTAAAAGAGGTAAGGAGTTGTGATGAAATCTGAAATTTTGTATCGATCCGATGATCCCACAAAAAAGTTTCAAACTCTTCTAAAGCCTCGTAAACGTCTGGATCAAATTGCACTTTCCGAAATACCACTAGGACATGCAATAAAACAAAAAAAACTTGATAGCTTGAAAAAATTACTCATTGAGTTATCTGAAGACGAATGGTACAACACAGACCCGGAGTTAAAATGGATGACTGAAGTCTTTGCTGAAAAAGTTGTGGCAAACAATCATGAGTTAGTTTATTTTAATTCTGACATTCAGATCGCGTTTTGACCACTGAAGACAATCATAGTGCATAATGTTTGACTTTCTTGTACGAAAGTTGGAGTTAAAGATTTCTTCAATTTATGACTCTAAAATATACCAAGTGTTTTTTTCGGTAAAGATTAGTTTCTTCGTGATCGTTTTTTGCTACCCCTAAAAAATTGTAAAAATGGGCAAAATGCAATTTGCAAATCTGCTCCTCATATATATATATATATATATATATATATATATACAATAAGGATAATAATATTTGGGTATAGCAGCAAGCAAAACGTGTACTCTTATAACACTATATTTCCGATATTTCGACAATGATTATTGTCATCTTCAGGGAAGCTACAAAATAAGCACAAAAGAAAATCAATAAATGCTCCATAACGGCCAACAGCAAAAATACTTACTGTGTCTTTGAGAATGATTGCAAAAGGTGTAAAGATCGAGATACAGCATTATTGATTTTCACAAAACATTATTGATCGAGAACACAGGGGTGATGATCATCAACTGACATTACAAGTTAAAAAGTTAAATTGGTCACAATAAATTAAAATGAAACATAGTTAATTTTGAGGAAATAAAAACATTATTGAGTTTAAGTTAAGTCAAAGACTAAAATAATATAATTATCTACTTCGTCATTTCATATTGACTGAAAAAGAGACGCGACCAGCCATCTTGATCAAGAAAGTAGAC
>JARQZK010001578.1:0-2500 GCA_030704885.1 Cynegetis impunctata | reverse complement strand
TAGCCAATATCACTGAAACATGATAACAATTGTATTGACAAAATTTGTAGAGAAACTGAACAAAACCACAAATTCTCAATAGGCAATAATTATCAAACGATTGTAATCACTATCTTTTAGAAATAAATATTTTGTCAAAATTTGAAAGTGACTTTGAAAACAGAATCTGAATACAAATTAACAATAACATTTTATTATGTTATTATGTGTCATACTTTTATGCTTCGCCATATAAGTTAAATTGAATCCATTTTGAAGGAGAAATGTATTTGTGTGAGAATCTTGAAAATTTTGTGTTTATATCAAAAAAATACCTAGCAGCATCGAATCGGTTCACAAAGTTGACAGATTTGGAAAACGTATTCGAATTTTGTTACTATATTTACTAACTCCATGTCTTCGCAACAAAAGCTGAAACGTAGAAATTTTACAAATCCTGATAGGGTTCATCCCAAGAATTAACTTCTTTACATAATTTCAGACGCAAAAACTTTTCTGAACATTATATTTTTAGCATTTATGTTTGAATAACCGGTTTTATTAATAAGTTCACAACATTTTGAGCAAAACACGAATTTCGTGACGAAACATGAACTCATTAATAATTTCAAATGTCAAAACTGTTGAACAAGTATATATATATATATATATATATATATATATATATATATATATATATATATATATATATATATATATATATATATATATATATATATATATATATATATATATATATATATCTATATATATATATGTATATATATATAAATATATATATATATATAATATATAATATATATAAATATTTATATATATATAATAATATATTATATATATATATAATAAATTATATATATATATATATATATATATATATACAGGGTGTCCCAAGTTCGAGTGCCTATTAGACGTTTCTGGAGAACTGGACATATTTGAAATCTGAAAATTGGGATTATGATATTGCTCGAGATTCTCTACAGAGCTAAAATATTTTCGGAGCTCAAGCACTTCCGGTTATACAGGGAGTGAAAATAAATTTCATTAAAAATTTTTGTTTTCAAGTTTTTCATTCTTGATATGATCAAGTATTCAATTTTGCGTACCTTTCTGTTGACACTATTGCATTTGTTTTAATAGTTTTCGAAATAACAGAAAAAACCCCAAAAAAAAGTCAAATATGTGTAGTCAGTATTATGTTCATTATTCTTATTTCCAACATCCTAAGCGTAAACCATTTTCACAACATCGAAGAGGAAGAATGTGGAAAGGTCATGCATCTCATGAATTTTGGAAATATCATCACAGGGTGTTTCAAATTTTGTGTCGAAAATTGTGATCAAAAATTGGCCATAACTTCTGTTTTTCAAATTAGAACCCTATTTTTTTATCATTGCGTTGGATTCTGCAAAGAAAAATAATGATAGTTTTTTAACTTGATCGTGCTCCTAAATTCAATAATTTCTGAGTTATTTGAGATTTTCCGTATTTATGGTGTACGTAGAGTGAAATTCACCGAATCCAGAAAGATTCGATAAATATTCTTATGAAACCATAGGAACATTCTGTAGCCATAGAAGATAAATTATCTATTAATTATTCACAAGTGTCAGGTCTAATTGTTATTCGTTATCTTTATTTCTCGATTTAATAAGATGAATCGCTATTCTAATAATAAAATTCTAAATCAATTTTTTATACATGGTGAATGTGACAGAATTATCAGTAAAACATGCCGGACTTTCAACGAGAAGTATCCCCATTTACCTTCCATGACGGAGAAGATCTTCCGAAAATGTGTTTCAAACTTTCAAAGTTTTGGAAGTGTAATAGCTCCTAAAGAATATAAAAGAAGTGTAGTTGATGATGAGGAGAATTAAATCAGTGTTTTGACTTATTTCGAAGCGAATGAAAATGCATCTATTCGATGTGCTGCTCATGAAACCGATGTAAGCAGAAATTCAGGTGAACCGAATTTTTTGAAGAAACACAAAATGCATGACTATAAATATGAGAAAGTTCATACATTAGAAACCAGGTGACTACATGAAAGGCTAAATTTTTGTAGAAGAATATTAGAATAAAATGAAAAAAATGTTTTGAAAAAGATCATTTGGACAGACGAGCTAAATTCAATATAATGAAGGACTATTTAATAGAACAAATTCCCACATCTGGAAAAGTGAGAATCCACATGAAAAAAGACAGAGAAATCCCCCTGAACAAATTTAGTTTTAATTGTGTTCGCTCTTTAATGAACAATAAAGTGCGGTATTACATTTATGAAGAAAATTAAATACAGAAAAATTTTTTGGAAATCTTGGAACTTTTGTTTCTATTTTTTGGATGAATTACCGTTGAGTAAGTCGAGTACCGAATTTTATCAATTGGATGGAAGCTTCGGCACATAGTTCGCTCGAGGTGTTCAGAAAGAACTGAATGCAATGTTGTGGTAATCGGTGGATTGGACGCCGTTCTTCACTGTCTTGCCCGCAAGATC
>JARQZK010001577.1:192500-200736 GCA_030704885.1 Cynegetis impunctata | reverse complement strand
AAACTTCGTCAAGGCTAGTGTTATTATTGGTAACCAGTGTGAGAATATTATTCTAACAGAGAATGTAAATACATTTAAATTGCATGAGGGCAGAGGCATTGCAGAATATTTATTCAATCTCAAGAGAGAGAATTACAGCATTCTGTAATCAAATTTGATTTCAGAATTGTCAAATTCTGTAATGATCGTGAAGAAACATTTTTCTAAACGTCATTCCGAATCGAATGTGCTATGGCTCATATTTTTAGGAGCTTTATCAAGAATTAACACGTTTTTGAACTTGTTGACTAGCCTATAACTATCTATATGTACATAGCCTATAACCTATCTATATGTACATAGATTTTAACTGAGAATTTAGTGAAAAATCTTTCGGATAAAAATTCGTTTATTGAATTCAACTCCTATCTTCAGATATGCATAATAAGAGCCGTTATACATTTTAATCCAATTATTCACGTAGGTACCTAATTTTTATTCCATAATGTTATACTAGTTCAATGAAGCGAATACCTTTTCATCCAATATATCGTTTTTCAAACCTTCAACAATGCAAAAATGAGCCACATATAAGAAACTTGTAATTAAGCTCAGTTGCTTAATGATCGAACAAGCTTTATCAAGAATTAACACGTTTTTAAACTCGTTGACTAGCCTATTAATGCATATCCACATACCTTAATAGAACTTTTTGAAAATCGGGATTCAACTCATGTAAACTAAGTGAAGAATCTCATTAAACAATCAATAACTACTAAACATTTATTCACCAGAAATGGAATTGGACAGTGAAATTATGAATGATAGTTCATGTTTATAATGAACAATTATTATTATCTGAGAATTTGAAGATTTCAAGGTCATTTCAAGGTAGGTATCTCTATAAAAACTCTACTATATTATCAATATTTGATGAGTATCAGTAAGTGATTATCAGCGAATCAGAGTCTCAAATCAATATTTTAGAAGCATAGGTAAATACTGATTGTATTATTTGTTAGTTACTGAATATTTCAGAGTTGAACAGTTGCATATAAGTTTCATTTATTAATCGTCTTTTATATAATTAATCAATAATACTTCTTTCGCGAGTAATTCAAGGGATGAAAAGGAAACTGTATTTAGAACTGGTACTTTATGAAAATGTTATTTTGAGAATCTTTATGATATTCAAATTTTTTTTGTAGTAGAAAAAATTGTTTTTCAGTTAATATATATATATAATATATATATATATATATATATATATATATAAATATTTATATATATATATATATATATATATATATATATATATATATATATATATATGTATATATATTATTTTATGTCTTTCTCACCTGTTTGAAAAATTCATGCTCACGCACCTTTCTTTTTTGATAGTTTTTTGTGAATCAAAAAACACCCCATATACCATATTTCTGCTCATTTGGTCTAATGGAACAGCTGGAAATGTATATATATATATATATATATATATATATATATATATATATATATATATATATATATATATATATATATATATATATATATATATATATCTACAAACACTCCAAATTCGGTTGGAATGCTAAAAATTTGTATGTGAATTCGATTGATGTTAGAGTTTCGGAGTTTCTAATGTTTTTACTCCCCGACGCAATTTTTATATAGAAATTTCATGCGATTCATGCAAGTCTATGTGGAAAAAACATAAATGAGGTAAAATTACAACCTTAGTGACGGAGGTCACTGTACTGATCACGTGTTTTTTCCAGTTGTAACGCGTTGTACATTTCTGCAAAACCACCGAAAATCATTCTTTCTAATTTCTATGCTACGATCAATCTGAGAGAAGCAGTGTTGACAGATGTAACTTTTCATAGGCATGTTCCAGTATCCATATTTTTCAGAAATAATGGTCTCCGTAAGTACCTTAATAAACTTTCTTTTGAATGTATAGCAGAATAAATCACAAAATATGAATTTAATGATCGAATTTTAAAATTTATAAGAGCTACAAATAAGCTGAAAATAATTTCAGGGTACAATTTGAAACGGAAATCAATACCAATAGAAAAATATTCAAAGCTTGCCAAATACTCACCTATAAATTATTTGCATTTTTGAACCGCGGAAGGTTGTCGCGAATTTCTCATAAGCTGTTGCCAATATTTACATAGGAAGATATCGCAGATATAACCAGTTGCATTTTTCTAGATTGTATTTACCCACTCGAACAATCTTAGGTCAAATATGTACTTTTCGTATCGCGCTGATTAGACTCACATTTTTTTCGAGAAGAAAAACAAATATTCGAACGAATGTGATTCTGCAGAGAATTCGTAGACGGATGATATTCACCAATATTTGACTTCGTTTGTATATATTTTGGATATATCTGTAAATCATCGAAAATGATACAAGAAAACAGAAGTGTCAAAATTTGCAAGCATCACAGCCTGTACGACAATACCAAAAATTTTCCCAACTGCATCAGGATTCTTTCTACAATAAAATTGTATTATGCATGTGAACGATGGAACATATCCCCGGGATGTCACTTGGGTTCTTCTTATCATTCATAATTAGAGCACTTTTAGTTGTACATGAAGAAAACAGAAAAGAAGAGAAATTTTGACTGAGAAACTTTCATTTTGTACTTAAAATATCTTTCGATTCAAATATTCATTTGATCAAAAATCACTGATCTCTAGGTATAGCTGGAAGTTTTCCTTATGCATCTATTTCTGACTGTAGATGATACATTCGAAAAATACATAAATTTTTTGTCATTGTTAAAGAAGAAAAATCATTTCCAGGATGGTGAGTTGATAAAAAAAAAAGCCTTTTTGACTGACATCGATTACTTAGTTGAGGGATTTTATAACAACCTTATATGTTATAATACATAATACAAGCCAGCAGAGTCACAAGAAGAACACGATGTTTCAAACGTGTAAGCTCAGTTAAAGTGTGATTTGGAAGTATGTGAATGGTTCTCATTACAACTTAGGAGCGGCGATGGCTCAGCGGTTGAGTGGTGGACTGCTAACCGCAAGGTACCGGGTTCAATCCCCGGGCCACTCCAACGAATTCAATCGCCGCTCCGTGTTTCGGAAGACACGTAAAGATGGTGGTCCCGGCTACTTAGTAGTCGTTAGGTCATGTTAGAGGCCATTGCGCGACCTGAAAATTTTGACACAAGACTTACCACCACAAGTCACACGAACTTTACTTTACTATTACAACTCAACTTTAAAAGTCTACAGACATAACAGACATAGCACAGTTAGCAGTTATGGTGAGAAAAGTATTTTGTGGTTTTACTGTAAAAGAAGATCTACGGAAAATATTACCCATGTAAGGATGAACAACAGAGAAGGATATCTATAACATATTTAGAACATACGCAAAGTCAATTAATAACATATATAGAACATATGCAAAGTCAATTGATATCAATTAATATCAAAGGATTCATTGCCCTCTGCAATAAAGATAAATCATTTCCAAACTTCATGTCGTAGGTAGTTTTGTGTGGTAGAATACTACCCTTTGAGCACGTCATGAAAATAGTTACAAAATGGTCAAATTTATTCGAGCAGTCCCCATGCAACAACGCATTTTCAATGCACTATTACATGAAATATAAACAACAATGTTATGTTTTTGAAATTAAATATTTTTTTGTACATTTTGTGTTTTATTAAAAATCTCCAAGTATAAATTTACTTTGAACATTTGAATTTTAAATGGTGCCCGCCGACTGACCGGGCTGCTAGAATGTGCTCTTAGCTGAAAAAAGGTTGGGGATCCCTGGTATAAACCTTTAGCATTATTTGACGTTCATGCTGGCGTCAGAGGCCCTTGGGTTTGCAAACTTGTCGCCCCGGCCTTATAAAATGAGTATCTATTATTTCTTCTCGAAACATAAGCAATGATGATGAATAAACATATTGTAGGTACTTAACGTAAGATTTGCACATTAACGTAAGAAACTGAAATAAACTATTAGAGCTAGAAGAATATTGTCTTCCTCATTTTTTGTTGAAACGCTAGTTGACAACAATATATTTAAAACCGCAATTTCTGGAAGCACTTTTCGTTGAACCTTCTTCAGACGCTAAATGAATAATGATACTATTTTTCAAATAGATATTATATAGATTAGTGTTGATGAGTTCAATAATGAATTTAAGTCAAGTAACTGTTTAATGTTGATGCGATTTAAAAAGGTGCTAGTAAGAGACGGTCCGTTTGACAGTCAGGTAACGTCAATTTGTAAGTAGGTACCTGAAAGGTGCAGTGAATTCACTGGGGCAGTTATTTGATAATCTTATGTGGAAGGGATTGAAAGGATGGTGATATTTCGAATTGAGATAACTGAATTCTTTTGAATAAGAGATTAGAATGAGGTTATTATTAAGATCAGTTTACTAGTTAGATAACTGAGGTATTATGCTGTATGCAATTTTGATGACATAAAAAAAAATCAAATAGTAGAGTCAGTTTAGCAGAAAACATTTGTTTTGTAGGCGTTGATATTAGTGATTAGAGTATAGCTATTATTTAGAGAAGTGCCGTTTGGTAGTATAAAATTTTTCTCTGACCGCCGCCATTTTTATATAGAGATTTATTGTTTTCTCGTGTTTTTTGTCCTTACACAGCTTCTACAGATCGAATCAGATGGTTAAAGTTTGGAACGTGGATTGAGTTGGTGTTCCTTTGGAGGTTTCAAAATTTTACTTAACCGCCGCCAATCTAATGTAAAAATTTTATGTTTTCCCATGGGTCTTAAGAGTTTGCTCCTCCACAGCTTCTCCTAATTGACTCAAAGTGTAAATTTCTACGTGAAAAAAACAGATATGTGGTGATAATATTTCAAAATTATTTTGAGCTTTAATAAAACATTTAGCACTTCCATATACTGATAAGATATAAATAATAAGTTGTGAACAATAATTCATTTATTATGACAGAAACAAAGTATAACATTTTTTTTGAAGATAAAGAAATATTAAAAGGAAATGTTTGAGTAGCTTTGATACTATTGAAGCAGGAAAGCATAATGTAATTATTTATAATTACCTATATCATTTTATATAAATTAAAATAATGCTAATGTACTGAAAATATTTTTTTTATCATTGTAAAATAAAAGAACATAAACACATTTTCAATTCTTATCACATATCTTCAATTATTAAATGAATTATGTGAACTAAATATTATTCAGAATGGCACTCCAATATATTATATTACTCACATATTCTATTTTTGACTGAATATATTGAAATAACAAGGAAATCTATCACGGTTCAATTTTATATAATCTGAAACTGTTTTTCTGTTTCGTTTATCGTCATATAAAAAGATCCCATTTTCAGTGATTTGGGTCATTGAGATCTATTTAGTGATAACCAATATCTTATCAACAATCATATTTGCCATCATTTCATCTGAACAACGAAAGTGATGATATTTTCGTTCAGCTTGAATTCGTATTTTTCGCGCGAAGTGCATCTCGTTAAAATGCGATTCGAATGGTATAAACCAATGTTCGAAAAACCACGCTTTAATAGCAAATCGAAACAAAAATTACAGAATAATACATCGCGATACAAAATAGTACATAGCGTACGTATAGCAAAGCAAGTCGAGATGCTATTCGGACGGAGTACCTAGTCTACGCGAAGTGCAGAGCGGCTGAGGAAAATAGTTTTATTTTTCACTTGTATATTATTTGTTGATTTTACCTTAGATACGGTTGCTATAAATGCACTCATCATGCCCTAGGGCGTACCAAGCTAGTTAGTCGAGTACTTAGCGTACGCTGGCTAGTATTTGGGAGGTCTCGGGTTCAAACCCCGGTCTGGTCTGCCATGAGTTTTTTTCAGACGTTTCCTCATAGTAATGTAAGTCACTGCTTGCAAACTTATAAGGCGAATGCTGTGCCAGTATTAATCCTCTGAACCCTACCCACAATATTTATGTTCCATAAATATCCCGTCTCACCTATCCTTAATGCACTTGTACATAGTAGAAGGGTTCCCCCTACCATATGTGCAAAGTGTGCAATGCACACGGGCGCCATCCTTTAGAGGCGCCAAAACCCAGGGTCCAGTTACAAAAATTGCAAAAAAAATTGCAAAAAAAAACAAAAAAGAAAATCATTTTAAAATAAAAGTTGAGAAATTAAATAGGACAACGTGCAACAGCAGTCTCGGAAAATTACGCTACTACAATAGCTACTTTTTATTTTTCTATTGTACCTAGCTATCAGCTATCATTTTTTGTTTTATAACGAAGTTACCTAGGTATTTTTTATCAAAAGTATCTGCATATTGCATTTTTTTTTAAATATCTAAGTATTAGTAGAAAGTAGTACTTATATATATATATATATATATATATATATATATATATATATATATATATATATATATACTCAATCTGCAGAAATTGTGTAGGTAATTGAGCAAATTTGTAAAAACCACGAAAAACCAAGAAATATCTAAGTAAAAATGGTGGCAGTTGAAAATGTCTCCAAATTTCGATAGTTTCATTTGGCCTTGAAAAAACCGCTGGTACAAAATTTCTGCTCATATGGTTTGACAGAAACCGCTGGAGATTCCAACATGTGGGTACAGGGAAAATATATATATGAAAACACATATCTCTACGTAAAAGTAGCGGCAGTTGGAGAAACTCACCCAAATTTTGATAGTTTCATTCTGCCTCAAAAATATTCCCAGATACCAAATTTCATCTCATTTGTTCGGATGGGAGCCGTTAAAAATGCCCGGAAAAAAAGTATATATATATATATATATATATATATATATATTTATAAATATATATATATATATATATATATATATATATATATATATATATATATATATATATATATATAAATATATATATATATATATTTGTATATATATATATATACCTATATAATATACATATGCTGATAGTTTCTGGGGTTTCCTACGTGTTTGTATCCGTTATATAACAGAAACAACCACAAAGCACGTACTTTCATTAGCGGCTTGATAAGGGTGAATGTGATTTCATCGAAAAATCGCCACGACGAATTCGACTCAATTCGTACTTCAAGAACACGGATAAATACCCGAGAAACTATCAGCACATATGAACCGATGCGTTCAAATCTACGTCATATATATATATATATATATATATATATATATATATATATATATATATATATATATATATATATATTATATATATATATATATATATATATATATATATATTATATATATATATATATATATATATATATTATATATATATATATATATATATATATATATATATATATATATATTATATATATATATATATATCAGGGGCGGCTAGTCAAAGGAGGCTAAGGAGGCTGAGCCTCCTCAATAATATTCCGTGTATCACTAATATATTATATTGAATAGTCAGCATTCAACATATTCATATTAATCAAAATCATATTATTTTATGCACCTACCTTCCTTTCAACCTACATTATATAATATAATTTATTAATTAAGATAGAAGGTATTTACATTTACTGCATTTCATTCATTTCAAGATTTGTGGCAACGCTGCGGAGGCTTAGAAAGGTATATTCATTATGCCTGCCACAGAAAAGCAAATAACGGTGCAAATACTCCGAATGAATACTTCATTGCAATAGAAAAGCAAAACACATGTAAATGGCAACACCGATAGGAACCCAGTCTCATACAATGTCGACCAATCACAACTATAGAATTTCTCGTGGCATCGAGTGAATTCGTTGGAAAGCATTAATTGAATCGTAGTGTGATCGTAGTTACTAATGGCCGAAACAGCAGCGTGTTTACTTATATTGCTCGCGTATTGTTTCAAAATGAGTTTGGTTACTGAAGTTAATTTCAAAAATTTCAATGGTGACTTAGTGGAATATTTGTTTTCCCATAACTTTAGTGCACTAAGTTATGAGGATAAAGTTTTGATAAAAACATTGCGACCTACCCCTGAATTTAACAATTTGGTGCAGCGTAACAGACAACAAAACCGCGGTTTTAATACAAGGAATTATGAGAGACATCCTTGCCTAACCGGATCACAGATAAAAAATAAATTATTTTGTTGGCAGTGTTTACTTTTTACTAGTTAAAATGTCTCTGTTTGGGGCCGCTTAGGATTTGAGGATTTAATTCAATACCTAGTTGAAAGTGAGGAATTTTTCACCGATAAA
>JARQZK010001577.1:0-187500 GCA_030704885.1 Cynegetis impunctata | reverse complement strand
CCTATTTATTCAAATGAAGAGGCATATGATATGCTCAGTGTAGATTTTGAAAGTCTACAAAATGAAGTAATTGCTGAAAGGGAGTATGTGATACGATATCCTGAAAGACGGTGTCATTCTCGGAAATTATTCAAAGGATTGGCACAAAGATAGCGACAAACCGGCAATGTTCAACCTGTCGCATTAAGAAATAGGATACGTAGAAGTCGCAATGAAGAAAATGTTATTAACGTATTGGCGTTAGTTAAGTCTGAACCCCATTTGTGTATTCGAAAAATTGCAAGAGATCTAGGATTGAATAATTCTTTGGTGCCAAGAATATTAAAGGATTATAAAATGCATCCTTATCATATTATTTCATAACACCATGAAATTAGTCGAGGCAAAAATTGTAGATCAGATAATTATCTATAAAAAATTTCAAAATACTTTTTCTTCTAAGAGTCGCCGTTTTTGAGATATACCGATTCAAAAAGTTGAAATAATTGTAATCGTCATAATATGCACGTTTCAACGCCACCTTTGAGCTAGTGTTTTTTGCATTTCTTTCAACTTTCTGAATCGTTGATCTCAAAAACGGTGGCTCTGAGCAAAAAACTTAATTCAAACGTTTTTCATAGATAATTAGGTGATATACAATTTTTGTCTAGACTAATTCCATGATAAAACTTACTGCTTTGCTGAAAATCGCAAAAAAACCGTTTTTGTGACATTCGACCCTGAGTAAGTTTTTTTGCACGTATCAGAGCGATGAGGACTTTTTAGATTTCATTTATAATGGTGTTTTGAGCAATCCTACCAATTTTCAGGTGGGTGCGAATTTTTGTAACTTCACTCCTATTTCTTTTTGGGCTAATTTGACCGGACTAGTTTTGTTTCATTATGTAATGTTAGTAAATATTTTCATGATGCGTTTGTACTTGTTTTTTTTTTTTCAAAACAAGTTTAGCAACATAATTTCTCTTCCACCTCACAGGGCGAGACAACAATCACCAACATTCATAAAAAAATGCCAATATCTTTGGAATGAAAAGAGATATTAGTTCGCGGTTTTGACAGGTCAATAAGTCATCAAATTCGGCTTTTTCTTAGCTAGTTAGATTCATAGCATTGCATTTGAAATTTCTCAAAAAAAATCATAAATAGAGCTAGGTGTTACATAACGCCCTCTAGTTGCCGATTGGAAAATTAAAAGTGTTTTTTTATTAGTGACTGAAATCTACATTCATTACTCTTTGCATAGAGTCTATGTTTTTGAAAATCGGTTCATGCATTATGGAGTTACAGTCTTTTTTATGTCAAAGAAAGAGAACTTCCCCCACCATTTCAGAATAGGCGATACAAAAAAATGACTTTTACAAAAGTTGTAGAATTAGGACAGTAGTTTCTAAAGTTGATATTTTTTACCAGCCTAAATTGGAGAATATTTCGTAAAAAATCCAATTATATTTTATAAGTGGTAGATTGCGCCACCTAGCGGAAAACTATGGACTCAAAAACATTTTTAATCCATTTTTTAGGGCAGATTTTCATATAAGAATTTTTTTTCCCAAATTCTAGGACATACGGTTTCCGAGATACGGCCGGTCGCCACCCTTAATGAATCACCCTGTATATATATATATATATATATATATATATATATATATATATATATATATATATATATATATATATATATATATATATATATATATATATATATATATATATATATATATATATATATTTATATATATATATATATATATAAATATATTGTTATTTATATATTTATATATATTTATATATATATATATATATAGTATATATATATATATATATATATATATATATATATATATATATATATATATATATATATATATATATATATATATATATATATATATATATATATATATATATATGTATATATATATATATATATATATATATATATTCTAGTCACACTTTTTAAGTTTTTTAGTTGCTTTTTCGATGTGTCGTCGTTTGAGATACCGGCACAATGATTTTGTTAAGTTAAAATTTGAATATAATTGTTTTGTTCTGCCTTTAATTGTTCAATATTAGTGATGATGACATGTATAAGTTACTCTCACTGTAATATTGAATTGGCATTTACTTGGTAAAAGTTCATATTCATAACTTCATAAAGAAACAAAAAACTTTTCACAAGTTTAAATAAAATTCAATGAGTAAACGCGTTTCGTCATAACATTGACTTCATCTCGTACTGATGTATTGAAGAATCGATGTAGTACGAGATGAAGTCAATGTTATGACGAAACGCGTTTAATAATTAAATTTTATTTAAACCTGTGAAAAGTTAGTTTTTTGTTTCTTTATGAAGTTATTTTTGTTGATAACGTCTATTTTATAAGATCCTTGCATACAACCTCATGGACACTGTAAGTTTGTTTTTTGAATTCCACTACCTATCATGTTTCATCTTGTTAATAATATTGTAGCATTCCCTGATGATGACAATAAACATTGTCGAAATATTGAAAAAAGTGTTGTAAGAGTATACTTCCTGCATGCTGCGTACCCAACAAGTTTCTCCCAGCTTTATATATATATATATATATATATATATATATATATATATATATATATATATATATATATATATATATATATATATATATATATATATTATATATATATATAGGTATATACAGATATATGCTCTTGAATTGACAAGTTGACGTTTCGTCAAAAAATTCGTGATGACTTTCTCAAAATTTTGAGCTTTCAAATGGAAGGAGCATTATATTTGACAGAAAGAAACAAGTATACATAATTGTGTAGGAAAAAAGAAGAGAATGGACAAACCTCTCCTACATGAGGGAAGAACATTAGTGATCATAATATTCATCCTCTCAGGGGATATATTTAGTTGTTATATTTTTCGCTTTGTCAACAAATTGTGTAACTTCAAAGGCATATTTTGATTTGATTTGATTTTAATTTGATAATAAGATGAAAACAGCCGTCAGTGGTTTTCATTTGGAATATTTGCAATTTTTCTTTCATGTTATTTATCATATTTGTAATTAAATACGTTTTTCTCGGTATTGATATAAAATTGGTATTTATTCAACTTTTTAATGAAAACAGCTTTATATATCACAGCAAGAAACAAGTAGGTATGATTGTGTAGTATAAACAAGAAGAGAATAGACAAACCACTCCCACTTGAGGGAAAAACATTAATGGTTCATAATAAGATCGAAACAGCAGTCGTTGGTCTTTATTTGGAGTAATTTGAAATGCTCCCTTTATTTTAGCTATTATGTTTGTAAGTGAATGCGGATTACTAGGTATGAATATAAAATTGGTATTCGTTCAACTCCAATATAAAAACAGCATTATACCACAACAAGACACAAGTACAAGCTTTATAGTCACAGCAAGAAATAAGTATAATTATGTAGGAAAGAAAAAGAGAATAAACAAACCACTCCTACTTGAGAGAAGAACATTAGTGTTTAATTATAAGATTTAAACGGCAGTCATATGTCTTTATTTGGAGTAATTTGTAATGTTTCCTTCATTTTAGTTATTATGTTTGTAAGTGAATTAGGTATTGATATAAAAATGGTAGATATTCATTCAATTTCTGTATACAAGTATAATTATTGTGGAGCAAAGAAGAAGATAATAGACGAACCACTCCTACTTGAGGGAAGAACATAAGTGGTTCATAATAAGATCGAAACAGCAGTCGTTTTTCTCTATTTGGAGTAATTTGCAATGTTTCCTTCATTTTAATTATTATGTTTGTAAGTCAATGCGGATTGCACAGTATTGATATAAAATTGGTATTCATTCAACTTCTAAATGAAAACACTTCATTTATCATAGAAAGAAACAAGTATGCCTAATTGGGAATGCAACAATAAGAAAAAGTGACGAATCACGTTTCTTTCAGAAAAAACATTTATGGTCCATAATAGGATCCGACCAGCAATCGTAGGTATTGATTTGCAATATTCCCCTCCATTTGTATGTTTATTGTAATCAAGTATTCGAATTCTTTGGTATTAAAAAAAGATATTATTCCCTTAACTTAAAAGCATTACTTATATACTACAATGGTACTCATCAGCGGAAATAATAACAAAAAAAGGTAAATGTACTACTACTACTAAGTTACTCTCATATTTTAGTCATACAAAATGGTGTTTGACGATATGGTTTTCATTTTTAAATGTCGTCTAAATGCTATCAATGCCTCTAAAGACATTTTATGCAATTGGACTCTAAAATTAGCGAATACGTTAGAGCAAAGCATTGGTTTAATGGTATATAGCAACTTCACGGCGGATGTTTCCTTGTAAAGCTTGAATTGTTCGAAGATTGTTGCTATAAACTCTAGACTTATGGAATCCCCACGATGTGAGGTACGATAACCGAGATGCCCTGGGTATGTCACCGTCCTTCCTAATTAATTTATTTAGAAAAATTATCTCTAGCTTCTCTATTGAAACTATAGCTGTGTGAGGAGGGGTCTCTTTCTGCTAAAATGGTGTTCCGTTGTAGTACCCAGAAAACAGCTTGCGGTACCAAACTCTCGTCGACCAATACAAGCCAGTAGTGACTTTCTCACGCTGGTTAAAAAAATCAAGGCCAATTATCCCTCGGGCAGAAATTGCATACCACACTGTTGTTTTAGATAGTTAGATAGTCCCTTAAGCATAAAAATATGTAAGAATAGCAGTCACGTGCCCGTCAGCTGTATTCGTATATACGTATGTGTTTAGCATGCCGTGCGCGTCATAATAGATACTTGTGATCTATCTTATTAATTTTATTACTCTCAATTCTTGTTAATGAATTGTAATTTTATTGACAGAGGATGAATAGTGAAAGTGATTCAGTAGAAGTTGAAGCTAGTGATAATGTAGTCAGGTATATAAAAACCAGTGTTATTAGACTCTATCTAAATATAAAGATATCATTTAACCGCATATTAGGATCGAAAAAATTTGGCAAATCGGTTGTTTGCTAACTAAATTCACTTTATAATAAAAAAAAAGGCATATGGCTCATTAGACCCCACAGACGGGGTCTATTGAACTACCCAAAGGGATCACCTAAGCCAAAGGGTTCTACAAACCCTTAAACATTAAATCACATGAAATGTAGGAACAATACGATATCAAAATTACTGAGAGTCCTCATATAAACAAAAACAAAACTTGAATCAACTTCTAAAGAAAAAACTATTACTAACTTAGTTTAGTCACTGCCACAGTTCCTGCAAAAATGTTATTATTCTTGTTGATCTTTTCATTAGTTTTCTGATCAGATAGATTCTCTTCATCAGACTCTAAAGAACTTTCAAAATTGCTTTATCACTGTTTTCATTGGAATTTTATATCTTCTTGCTAGTTTCTGTTTTTCTAAAGTAAGAGCGTCTTTCTCGGGAATGTCAGTCAAAACAGCACAACTCCTCTTTTTCCCCACATGTTTGTTACTTTCTGGGCCCTGCTTTCGGAAACGTTCTCACAAACTCTGGTGAAAATGGGATAAAGTCTTTAGATGAAGATGAAGATGAAATTTCAACATTTGGTTCTTCATTTCCTTAATTAGTTGTCAATTTGGGGTTGGGGGTTTGAACATGACTCATTCGATTAGATTGTTTTGATTCAAATGACGCCTTCCCCGAATAAATTTTGACATGCTTGATAACTAACAATTGATTGAAAATAGTTTATTTTTGAGCCAGAAACCTTAACAGTAATCATATTGAAATCATAATACCATACTTGATGGCTGCATGATGACATTCTCAACTTTTAAGCCAAAATTGAGCAATATTTTATACTGTTGGCTCCAAATTTGCAACATTACGCACTCACGCCCAGAACAAACAGCGGACGGCGATTTAAGCAACGGTGGCTTGGTTGCTTCATCCCCCCGCTAAGGGAAAACATAATAAGCGATACGCCCCCTACCGGTGTCGAATATTACTAGAGCATGGGAGATAGATTGCTTTGTTTACATCTGTTTACGTGTATTTTATATGAGAAGTTGTTGAGTTTTAATTGTATTTAGGATCGTTTACAAACGTTCAGAAGAGATGAATCACTATAGTTGTGTATTCTATTGTTCATATTGGGCAAAAAAGAACCGAATATAGCTTAGATACCTTTCCGAAAGCTGGACAATTCAAAGTTGCATTCCAAACAAAGTTGGGAAACAAGGAAATGATGGACAGAAGAAAGGTGTGGATTCATAACTTGAAGATTTTAAAAAAATGTCTGAACTTAAGAGAGTTGTTCTTTACAAATTACTGAGAATAATTATTTTCCCTGCAGTGAATTTGTGGATTTTTCCATATAGAATTATACCAACTAATGATGTGCAATTTTCAGCTAACCGAAAACTTAGAGTTTTTGAAATCCAATGCTATTCCAACGAAAAATCTTCCACTTTTATCGGAATCTGAACCTGAGCCATCACCCAGAGATTCTAGATTATTGTATTTTCTTTCATGTAACAACCAGAGATACTATTAAAATAATAATAACAAATGATGTTTATTTGCACAACCAAAATAACAGTTTATCATAACATCAAGAATATGAAATAAATCTTGACTCTATAGCTAGGTAAAAACTAAAATATTCAATTATATAATCAGGAAAACAGAGATTCTATCAAAAAACCAGACTCTCAGAAGTCCACCGTACTTTTAGGATAGCTGTTATACTTCAGGAAAATTCAAAAAATATAATAACTTATTACGTTCAAACCATTCAAGCAGAGTATTCATATTAATTCTCCTTTTATTTCATGTTGTTTCTTTCAGTTTAGCTGGTAAGTACTTAGTTTTGTCCATTATACTCAAAAATTCTTCAGTTCGTAATGAAAGTAGACATGTCAGAGATGTTTTCTTGAAACTTTTGAAAGTTTTTTCATTTTTTAAATAAATAGGTGTTCTATCATACAGCTTTTTCATGAGGTATACATAGTTCCTTTAACCAATTAATTTATTCGTCTTCTACTTTATTTTATTATTGATTTTCATGTTCAATGATAAAAACTCAGTGTAAATTTCAACTTGATGTAGGTAGGTTATCTACTGTTGAACAGAGATAAAATTGTCCTCAATCCAAACACAATATATCACAGGAAAATACAAAGTCCAAAAAAAACACAAATTACGACGATAAACGTTCGAAAATTCAAAACGAAATGAACGTAAATACCATTACAACCAATGTAAACAAACAGCTAATCTCCCATGCTCTAGTACCGATATTAGCCGTTCCGGCGCTACGATCTTAATTTCGGACGCCTATATATCACACAGCGTGTGCGTGATACTACAGGTTGCATACTAGACCCCGAAGCTCAACAAACTTTGCTCTGCCTAGAGGATTGATTTTAATTTTTACAAATAATCTACTAATTATTCATATAATGATAATCAGAGATTGGAAAAAATAATTTAGGGTAACAAATTTTTTAACAACCAGATTTCAACATTAAATTTTCTTATAAAACCAATGTTATAATCTTTTCTCTCCATTTCAAGGTGTTAACATTATATAAATGTTGCAGTTCTTAGATTCCGTGTAATACTGAGACAAAATTAGAGGTATACTTTCAACCAAAAAGTAGCTTAAGGGATCAAATCAAGACTTCAATAAATTATTATGTACTAAAATACGTAAATATAACGAAATCTACTTTGAAAGTAAAGCATTATTTTTTTATACTCTTGGCAACATATTCATTATTGTATCTTCAATTTTCAATATTCAAATAAAATGCATTTTGAACATCCACCTTGAGCTAGAAGTTCTCTGTTTTCGATAAAACAATAAAAATCATAATCTGCTACATTTGTCTTTTAGCTGCTGCCACTCTCAACAGTATACACACTGTTTGATAAATCTTGGTAAGACCTTTCTAATGATGTACCACACTTGGTGGTCCGTCCCTTCCTTGAGGCACGAGCGCCCTTCAAACGATCAATTTTCGATGTGTATCGATTTTTTTGGATTTTTTGGTGTTTTTTGTATCGTAGATTAGGCATGGCTTTAAGATGGTGAGGAATTTTTATGATTAGTCGGCAGGTAAATTGGCCAAAAACCTATTTTTATGCATAATTTTCAGAAAAATACTGTGCATTTTGTCAGTACACAACCACGAGACTTGCAACTTGACTATGTAGGTTCCTTATATGTTGCTCTACTAACCCGCTATGAGTTACACTCTCCTAAAGTTAGTAAAACGTACCGTTGAAAATTGGTTAAAACCATTATTGAGAGAGCAACATATATTGTGGGCGAGTTTAATAATACGATGGGTGAGTCACTTCACGAGGAATGTAAAAGGGCATGTAAGTAGGTACACCAAGAGGTATACAACTATGCCGTAGAGTGTATAACTCTAACAATACCTTCAAAGGTGTCTATGAACTCATGATTGTGTACCGAGAACGATGTCATATAGATCTTTTTCTATAATTCACCGTTGGATTGTAAATGTAGAATTCGCTTCCCGGAAAACGTAGGCAGGGCCCTCGCTATCATATGCGCTATAAAAGCGATGCATCGCTAAAGGCGTTTTCAAACTGCTTAGTTCACTAGACCGTGCAACAAGTTAACAACAAGTTAAAAAAAGGTAATCCTATTAATTTTTACATTTAAAGTTATTTTTATTTTGTCAAGTGTTGTGTTGTATAATATTCTGTTTATCACTTTTTTTTTCTAAAATATTAAGTGCTGAATACCTGCTGACTGCAATTTCAAAGGTTTGATTTTTTATAAAATGGTAAATGTTCCCTACTTCACTTTATACTATCAACATTAACCCTTTATAGGATATACTGGTTATAATTAATTTTTTTTACACAAATATCTTTTTATTGGGTGTGAACAAGAATTTATTTCAATTTATTTTGTTATGATTTTATTCTGTTTGTTTCATTCTGATATTTTAGTCTACAAATAAATATGACTTCTAATATACATTTTTTTCTTCTTTCTTATTTCAAGCACCTACCTACCTACCTACCTTCGAAAAAATAAATTAAAAAACATGATCCAAATTGCCTTAAGGGGCGCCAAAATCCTTTTTTGCACACAGGCGCCAGTAGCCCTTACAGAGGCCTTGGAAAGTGGTTTGATAATTTTTTAAATTATAAAAGAATTTTCCTTGTTCACTTTATTTTGACACCCTATATAATTATTAACAATTATGGAACTGTATAATAAATTTTTGATTTGACGTTTCTCATCATCATCATCATCATCAGAAATTTAATTGTAGGTATTGCATCAGTTGACGCAATTGACATCCTCAGCAAGGAAAAATTTCAATTTACGTATATTCAAATAATATCTATTAGTGTTTTCAATCATTTTCATTCACATGGTTCTACTATTCCTTTGAGCGTTTATGATGATGTATTCATGTTTGCCGATTAATATTGTATATTTTGATTGTCTCTGTGGACGTCACAATACTGTCATCAGTATGGGGATAACGTATTTTATAACTGTGTTCGAAGTATTTTCATAGGTTGATTAGATATTAAAAACGATAAGAGTGACCTATGCAACACTCACACTGAATACTTAATTTCAAAAATGTGATATTCGCAAGAATAATGGAGTTTATTTGAGTATAAACAAGTTCGAACAAACATGGGCACATATAATACCTATTGTTCATCATATTCATGATTTATTTTTAGGTTAAATAAACAGCAGAAAATAATAGGGTATAACATTTAAACGGCGAAAATAGTTTCAAAGTGAGGTATTTCTATATTAATTAGTTACATAATTATACGTTTGTTAACTTAAATTTCATGGTTATCATAATTAATCTAAAATAACATAAATGCTAATGAAAAGAATTGAATAATTTTATGAAAATCAATGAGTCTATAGATACCTTTACCTACTTATTTATCTTTTATGGGCAATAACATGCTATTCAAATTTGAAAAGCTATTTCATTAACAAGTTAACAGTTGGTCATGAAATTCGTGACTTTAACAAAAGTTTTCATCTATTATTTGAGTTTATTTATACCTAATCGTTTCAACAACAATTTTATATGAACCGGTCAAAATAGGTATACATAATATATATATATATATATATATATATATATATATATATATATATATATATATATATATATATATATATAAATAAATGATAATTTTTGAATTTTTCTTGTCTTAGATAAAATGGATGTCTTTCTATATAATCATTAATTCCTTTATTCCAACGTTTTGGCTTCATCACCAAGCCTTTTTCAAGGACTAGCTTAAATTATCCTCAGAAACACCGACACTGCATGCCATACGCGTATATAAAGTATAGTGGAATAAGTAAACAATCGTAGATATCAATGCATTCGAAGTTTTGTGTATACGTTTAATGAAGAGAGTGTCGGTGTTTCCGAGGATAATTTAAGCTAGTCCTTGAAAAAGGCTTGGTGAAGCCGAAACGTTGGAATAAAGGAATTAATGATTATATAGAAAGACATCCATTTTATCTAAGCCACATTCCCAAGAAAAATTCAAAAATTATCACATATATAGTTCTGGCTTAAGAATAAATATTTGACTATATATATATATATATATATATATATATATATATATATATATATATATATATATATATATATATATATATATATATATATATATATATATATATATATATATATATATATATATATATATATATATATATATATATATATATATATATATATATATATATATTTATATATATATATATATATATATATATATATATATATATATATATATATATATATATATATTAGTGATGCCGCCGAGACGAGAGATTCTCGTGTCTCGTCTCGTCGAGACGAGAGATATTTTCTCTCGAAAAAAATTTCGAGACGACACGAGA
The DNA here is from genome assembly GCA_030704885.1 of Cynegetis impunctata. Classification (NCBI taxonomy): domain Eukaryota; kingdom Metazoa; phylum Arthropoda; class Insecta; order Coleoptera; family Coccinellidae; genus Cynegetis; species Cynegetis impunctata. The sequence continues at coordinate 176,575 of JARQZK010001577.1, read as the reverse complement.
GAAAGCCCCTCTCTCGTCGAGAATTTCTCGTTTCTCTCGATCTCTCTAGCAAACATTTTTTTCAATTATACAAATTAAAAAGTTAAGCTGTTATTTATGTCATGATTCCTATAGTTTTCATCAAAGTATGCAAAAATCGTGATAAATATTTAGATAGGTATATCTCTCGTAATATCCTTTGAAAATAAGCAGTATAAATTGCTGTACTTAGTTTTTACGTTATCCATTTTAAATTAATAGTGGGTTGTTATTAGTGGTTTATAGTAATAATATATACAGGGTGTGACTAAGTTTGCACTATTGCTATCTTCGATTGGCAAACTAACAGCCGTATTCACCATCAGCTGCTAACTTTTTATCAGGCCGCTAAATGCGTAAATGCGACTACACATATAGCTGTCTACTTGACAAGTATGCTTTTTCAAGCATATATATATATATATATATATATATATATATATATATATATATATACTATATATATATATATATATATATATGTATATATATATATATATATATATATATATGTATATATATATATATATATATATATATAATATATGTATATGTATATATATATATATATATATATATATTATATCGAGATAGAGAGAGAGAGAGTTTAATAAACATCTGCTATATTTTATACTTATTCTATGAGCATAGATTCATATTACCTTATAGGTATAGGCTAGCAGAATTTACCTATATAGGTAATACCTAGGTATCTTTTTAGCTGATAGATGAATATAATATTCATTGAGAGATCGTTTTCAACATTACCTATATTGATATTTAAATAACCAGATTATTTGCTATGAAAATTGATTATTTTACTACTGAAAATATATTATCAACTCAATTTTTTCACTCAAGCCGTTATATTGTTTTCATCGTCTTTTCAAAATGAAGTATATTTGGACAATAGAATACAACCTGATTGATTTCTTCAGCCAGGTTCTGATAAAGATTTCCAACTCAGAATGATTTTAATATCAATCTATCGGAAATTATTCAAGTACCTACCTATATAGGTATATAAGACAAACTGTGGTAGTTCCTATTGTAGGATTGCTGAGACCGTTCTTGAATTGATATAAGAATTGGACCATTTGAATAATGATGGTATTTCTTCTATTGTCTGACAGATTTGCTGTCGTCTCAGTAGGTAGGTACATAGATGTTGTTCTATATGCTGAAATTTTCCGATGTATACGTAGGTACCCACCTGAGGAAAGCTTCACGATGGAAAATTTCATGATTACAAATTGAGTTTTAGATCCCTCTTTCGATTATAACCAGCGCGTTTTTTTTTTCATTATCGTTTTCTGTTGCTATATATTTCCAAGCATTCAACTATAGGTACCTATAATAGCCCATTATTATCATTAATGTGCCTAGAATAAAGAACCAGAGGAGGAGAGGGGATGAATATGTGAAAAATGTTTCTGACGGTCAATCTATCTATATATATATATATATATATATATATATATATATATATATATATATATATATATATATATATATATATATATATATATATATATATATATATATATCTAGCTACCTACGTCAATATATCCAGTCAAGTTAATTTTCTGCAAATAACAATCCTGTGTTTTCTACAATCGATAAATGTAGTAGGTAACATTTGAAATGATTACCTTCCTATACCTATCGTTGGTTTCATTCATATTATAAAGAAGTACCTACTACTAAATATCATGGACATAACTTTATGAAGAAATAAAAAAACTAAGTTTTCATAGGTTGAAATAAAAATTTATTGAGTAAACGCGTTTCCGTCATAACATTGACTCGTACTAAATTATGGTATTACAAAACAATATATTTATACTACTATACTAAGCATATATATTAAGCAGAAAACTGACTCTAATTATGCGTGCCATCTTATTAAAGAAAACCATACCTTTAATCACAATTATAAAATATTACAGCTAGAAAATAGTCTCCATAAAACTACCTGTTAGGAATCCCTCTACATCAAGAAATATAAATATCAATCAAATCATGAAAAACATACTAGTCGACCATGGTCAATTTCATACATTACATAAAGTGAACAAGGAAAATTCTTTAATAATTTAAAAAAATTATCAAACAACTTTTCAAGGAAGCTGGTTATACGTATTCAGCAACGCAAAATCTGCATCCACAATCGAACGGTGAATTATAGAAATTGTCAAGTCACCCCGACTCAAAATCTGCATACAGCTGTTTCGATCTTATTAGATCTCATCAGTGCAGCTTATTTAACTCGGAGTGAATTAACAAATTGTTCCCCAATACAAATCGTGGTCAGTAACACTGGCTGGATTACAATCCAGAGCGCCATCCCACCAAAGACAATTTCTATAATTCACCGTTCGATTGTGAATGCAGATTTTGCGTTGCTGAATACGTATAACCAGCTTCCTTGGAAAGTTGTTTGATAATTTTTTTAAATTATTAAAGAATTTTCCTTGTTCACTTTATGTAATGTATGAAATTGACCATGGTCGACTAGTATGTTTTTCATGATTTGATTGTTGTATTTTGCGTATTAAGCGACTAGAATATTCGGAGCGCGCTCTCGTGAGTATATCCAAAGGTTTTAAATCACTATGTTAGTGTGCCTTGGAATCATATACACCACTGTTGTAGAGTAGATATCTTCATATCAGGAGGTACGTGTTTAAGCGACGAATTTCTGCATTTTCAGTCTAAGCGGTGAATTGTTGTTTCCCAATATCTTTGGTGGGATGGCGCTCTGGATTGTTATCCAGCCAGTGTTACTGACCACGATTTGTATTGGGGAACAATTAGAAATTTGTTAATTCACTCCGAGTGAAATAAGCTGCACTGATGAGATCTAATAAGATCGAAACAGCTGTATGCAGATTTTGAGTCGGGGTGACTTGACAGTTTCTATAATTCACCGTTCGATTGTGAATGCAGATTTTGCGTTGCTGAATACGTATAACCAGCTTCCTTGGAAAGTTGTTTGATAATTTTTTTAAATTATTAAAGAATTTTCCTTGTTCACTTTATGTAAAATATAAACATTCCGGAAACCTAGTTAACGACCAGATTGAAATAAACCCTTCTCCTCTCCTTAATCTGTTCAATGTACCTACCAATAAATAGTTGATGGAATCCGTCGTTACTACGTGATAATTTAACATGATGAACAAAACTAAATTTGAATTTACTACGTTTATTGTCACAAAATATTTTGAAAAATATAACACTGCGATTGCAATTTCGGTCACTAGACCATCATCGGGCAGATTGAGTAGAGAACTGAATACAGAATTATAGATTTGCGCTTACGTGTGGGAAAGAATTATTGCAGGTACCTACCTAAATAGACAAGAGGAACATATTTCAAGAAGGGCTAATCGAGTGAATTTCCCAAATTGGTACAATACAATGTTCTTAGAAAAGTCGTTATTGTTTGAATACACTAAATATAGAAGAAGATATCAAGTCAATCTGGTCGTTCAGCAAGATATCTTTATTGCACTATGATTGAGTTGGAAAATTTCTTATAATTCTATGTAGGTAAGTAAGTTTGGTTCCTTTCGGTAATTTGTGCATGATTTGAAAAAGTTGCTAATGTCATACCTAAATGTAATATTGAAATTGCTTTCAAACCTAAGACAAAACTCTCAGGATTTTTATTCAATACCAAAGATATCATTTCAAAATTTGAAAGTTCAGGAGTTTATATAAGTTGATTTGTCCTGTATGTAAAGGAGTATATATAGGTCAGACTAATCGATCGTTCAAGACAAGATTTAAAGAACACCAACAATCTTTTTTGAAAATAAAACGGATTCAACGTTTTCAAATAATTGACGTGAAAACCACCACCCATTTCCACAAACAGGGCCGGCCTAAGGCGAAAATTGCAAGTGTGCTAAACTCAAATTTTATGCCCCTGCCGGAGGGTCTGGGGGTATGGAATTTTTTGAAATTTAAGGTCCAAAAACACAGTTATTGTGCACTTTTGCACCTTGTAGAACATTAAATTTATATGTGACAATTTGATTCATTATTGATTGACTTGATATGTTCAGTACTCTTCCTTGTACTATAACCACTATTATGTCAAATAAACTAATGAAAGCTTAACTCTTCATTGTTCTTGTGAACATAAGAGAGTTGTTCTTTACAACTTACTGAGAATAATTATTTTCCCCGCAGTAAGTTTGTGGATTTTTCCATATTGAATTATACCAACTGATAATGTGCAATTTTCAGCTTAGAAAACTTAGGGTTTTTGAAGTACAATGTTATCCAACGAAAATCTTCCACTTTTATCGGAATCTTACCCTGGGCCATCATCCAGAGATTCTAGATTATTGTATTTTCTTTCATGTAACAACTAGATATACTATTAAAATAATAATAAATAATCTTTATTTGCACAACCAAAATAACAGTTTATCATAACATCAAGAATATGAAATAAAACTTGACTCTATAGCTAGGTAAAAACTAAAATATTCAATTATATAAGCAGGAAAAACAGAGATTCTATAAAAAATCAGACTTTTAGAAGTCCACCGTACTTGGTGGACTTCTAAGGTATAGGAGAGCTGCTATACGTCAGGAAAATTCAAAAATATAATAACTCATTACGTTCAAATTATTTAAGTAGAGTATTCATGTTAATTCTTCTTTAATTTCATGTTGTTTCTTTCAGTTTTGCTGGTAAGTACTTAGTTTTGTCCATTATACTCAAAACCTCTTCAGTTGGTAATGAAACTAGACATGTCAGAGATGTTTTCTTGAAACTTTTGAAAGTTTTTTATTTTTTAAATAAATAGCTGTTCTATCGTACAGCCTTTTCATGTAGTATGCATAGTTCCTCTTACCAATTAATTTATTCGTCCTCTCCTTTATTTTATTATTGATTTGATGTAGGTAGGTTATCTACTGTTGAACAGAGATAATATTGTCCTCAATCGAAACACAAGTCCAAAATAACACAAATTACGAAGCTAAACGTTCGAAAACATAAAATGAAATGAACGTAAATTCCATTACAAACAATGTAAACAATCCGTTTAATGGCCCATGCTCTAGTACCGATATTAGCCGTTCCGGCGCTACGATCTTAATTTCAGACGCCAATTGGCTAGAAAAGCAAAGCCGGGTGAGGGGGGCAGGAAGATGAGTCACAACACTTTCCGCGTCCCGCCACGAGACGACTGTTCTTTGGACCTTGGTCAAGTGTATCAGACTTACTGTATTTCAGAACTCATTGGGGTAGCCGGGTAGATCTTCGGTTTTACCTTGAATTTTAACTGTAATAGTTTTAAGACAAAATTCCTTCTATATTCGGCGGCAAATCATTGGAAGCTTGGGATTTTCAGCTGTGTGAATTAATTTTTCAATCCACAAACTGACAACGACGCTGGGCGAGGGGTCTAGAGGCTCCCCTCTACTGTACAGCTGTTTAGTGTCCAAGCTTCCAATGATATGCCGGCGAGTATAGTTTAAATATTTCTGCCCAATATTTAAATCAGTTTCTAAAAGTTTTCCAAATTTATTATTTTTTTTTTACAAAAATTGGTCAATTTAATGCCCCTCCAAAAGGCTTGAGTGTGCGGCTGCATACTTCGCACACCCCTTAGGCCGGCCCTGTCCACAAATAGATAATTTTCAAATCATGCACAAATTACCGAAAGGAACCAAACTTACTTACTTAGAATCATTAGAAATTTTTAAATTCAATCATAATGCAAAATATATTATCTTGCTGAACGACCAGATTGACTTGATATCGTATATTTAGTGTATTCAAACAATAACGACTTTTCTAAGAACATTGTATTGTACCAATTTGGGAAATTCACTCGATTAGCCCTTCTTGAAATATGTTCCTCTTGTCTATTTAGGTACCTGCAATAATTCTTTCCCACACGTAAGCGCAAATCTATAATTCTGTATTCAGTTCTTAACTCAATCTGCCCGATGATGATCTAGTGACCGAAATTGCAATCGCAGTGTTATATTTTTCAAAATATTTTGTGATAATAAACGTAGTAAATTCAAATTTAGTTATGTTCATCAACTACCTACCAATAACTCTGAATGAATTGCTTATTGTTGTATTCTGTTTCTCTAGGAACCCCTCTGTTAGGTTAAATTTTTCATATGAATAGATTGTTTTGCAATACCATAATTTAGTACAAGATGAAGTTAATGTTATGACGAAACGCGTTTACTAAATAGATTTTCATCTAAATCTGCGAAAAGTTAGTTTTTTATTTCTTTATAAAGTTATGAATATGAACATTCACCAGATCAATGCCAATTCAATTCAAATATCATAGAACAGCAACTGCCTTTCAGATATGATGAGATAATTGCAGAAAACCATAAAATTTCATAATACAATATGGAATAGAAACCACACAAATTGTGTTTTTCTGAATTTAAGCGGTTGCATTTAATGTACCCGCCTACTTATAATAATCTTCTAATTTGTTAGAATTTTCAAATATGGGTAATATTAAACAATAACGAAATAGAAAAATTTTAAACTTCAGCTGACGAAAGACTGGATATAAATATACAAAACAGGAATCTTACTACCTAAAAACAAAGTGTGTATATGATTTGGTGGGGGGTGCGAGAGCAACATCCAGTGATTATTGAATATGCTGAATGCTGACTATTCAATATAATATATTAGTGATACACGAAATATTATTGAGGAGGAGGCTTAGCCTCCTTAGCCGCCTTTGAATAGCCGCCCCTGATATATATATATATATATATATATATATATATATATATATATATATATATATATATATATATATATATATATATATATATATATATATCAGGGGCGGCTATTCATATAAGTGATAACCAAGCTAGTTAGTCGAATATGTTAGGTACACTGGCTAGTATTTGGGAGGTCTCGGGTTCAAACCCCGGGGCCGACTGGTCTGCCATGAGTTTTTTTCAGAGGTTTCCTCATGGCAATGTAAGTCACTGCTTGCAAACTTATAAGGCGAATGCTGGGCCAGTATTAATCCTCTGAACCCTACCCACACTTCCTATGTTCCATAAATATCCCGTCTCACCTATCATTAATGCACTTGTACATACAAGTGTATCCTCTGATCTGGCTGAAGGAGTTAATCCCAAACTCAAGCTGCCCGCCTCCCTGACACATACTTCAGGGAGGAATGAAACACGTGTGTTTCCTTTTTTCCTTTTTTAAGTGATAAAAAAATTTTGAGGACAAATCTAGAAAAACTATATAGGATTTTGGTTAACAATGGTTATCCGCGGCACCTCCTGAGGAAACTTCTTTTCAATTCTAGTGTTTATAATGAAGCTTTGGATAAAAATAACCGTCCTGTAACAACTTATAAGAAGCTCTCCTTCATTCCGTATCTTACGCAATCGTTGATATCGATTTTCAAACAGCTTACTAATGTAAACTTTGCTAGGTATAATTTGCTACTCGAGTGTCTGATGTTTTCTCAAAGATTAAGGATGAAACACCGCTTCTTTTCCGTACTAACATTATTTATAAAGTATCGTGTAATGATTGCGAAGGATGTTATATAGGACAGTCCCAACAATGGATTAAGACAAAGAATCACCCAACACAAAAGTGACTGCAAAACAAAAAAATCTTCTTGTTCGTTGGCGAAACATTATAAAAAGACCGGTCATTCCTTCAATTTTACTGATGTGAAAATATTGAAGTGCGAAAACAATTATAAAAAAAGACTTTTCCATGAAATGTATTATGTTAATAAGACTAATAATTCCATTAACTCTAAATCGGATATAAATCAGTTGAGTAATATTTATAGTTGTATTTTGTAGACGTTTCCATAATTTCAATTCATTGCATGCCATGCACCGATGATATCTAAGACGCAGACAGGTTTTTTGTTTTGTGTATGGTTTGTATTGTTGTTTTTTCAATTTTCGGATTCCCTCATTTAGTTCATTCAGTTCCCAGCTTGCTACGTTGAATCGTTTTCATGTTTTGTATTCTGTTAATAATTTTTACTTGTGTATGTACTTTTAAGGCTACTCAAAGTTATTTTGTACTTTTTTATTTATACAGCTGTTTTAAATTGTGTTTTGTTTGTAGTGATCTCCTGATGAAGTCAAAAAACTTTGACGAAATATTGAGAATTAAATGGTAAATAGAGTTTGATTCAGTCTCAATGACCTATAACCCGATAATTATTATTGATATTATATATATATATATATATATATAAAAGGTTAATAAACATGTTAATTTTATACTTATTCATATTACCTTATAGGTATGAGTAGGTACTATTAGGTATAGGCCTAGATATCTTTTTAGCTTACCTATAGATGAATATAATATTCATCGAGAGATCGTTTCCAACATTACCTATATTTATAAATAACCAGATTATTTGCTATGAAAATAGATTAGGTATTTTACTACTGAAAATATATTTTTTTACTAAAGCCGTTATATTGTTTCCATCGTTATTTCAAAAAAATATTTATGGAAGATAGAATGGAATCAGATTGATTTCTTCAGCCAGGTTCTGATAAAGATTTACAACTCAGATTTTAATATCAATCCATCGGAAATGATTTAAGTAGGACAAATTGAAGAGTTAGCAAAATCGTGGTAAAGTTTTGTATAGAGTAAAGTATATTGGACCATTTAAATAATGATGGTACTTTTTCTATTGTCTAGACATTTGCTGTCGTCTCAGTAGGTAGGTACACAGATGTTTCTTTATATGCTGAAAATTTTTCAATGTGTACGTAGAAACCTTTCACAATGGAAAATTTCATGATTACAAAATTGAATTTTAGAAGCAGCACGTTTTTTTATCGTTTTCTGTTGCTAATAAATATTTCCAAGAATTCAACTATAGGTACCTATAATAGCCCACTGCCATGAAAATGACGTATCTTCATTAATGTGCCTAATAGAATAAAGGACCTTCGGAGGAAAGGGGATGAATATGTAAAACATGTTTCTGACAGTCAATCTATCGATTCCTACCTACGTACTTCAATATATCCAGTCTATAGTGAAGTTACTGCAAATAACAATCCTATTTTCTACAATCGACAGATGTAGTATAACATTTAAATTGATTACCTACCTTATCGTTGGTTTCATTCATATTATAAAGAAGTAGGTACTGCTGAATATCATAGAACAGCAAGTGCCATTCGGATATGATCAGATGATTGTTTGGAGAAAACTATAAAATTTCATAATACAATATTCATTAAAAAAAACTACACAAAGCGTGTTTTTCTTATTTGAAGCGGTTGTATTTTATGTAAAATAAACTTCTAATTTGTTAGAATTTGCAAACATATAATAGGTATTAAACAGTAACGAAATAGAAAAATTTTAAACTTCAGCTGACGCAAAGACTGGATATAAATATACAAAACAGGAATCTTACTACCTAAAAACAAAGTGTGTATATGATTTGGTGGGGGGTGCGAGAGAGCAACATCCAGTGATTATTGATTATCTGACTTCCATTTTGTGCGGCCCTCTGCCTCACTCCGTACAATTCCCGCCAATCGCTTTAGAGAACTACACTCACAGTGGGGAGGGGCCCCGAATATATCCAAACAAAAAGTAATAGCTACACGATTCCACCCGACGAAGTCTATCTTGACGTCAGTCGCTCCGAAACGTTGTAGTGTTACGGTTGTGCCACTTCCGTGCTTAAATTTGAGGATTGATATACAGTCGAGTCCGTCGCTTCGATTTAGTGCTCCCTGACGTTACAGATAATTTCGAAACCTGGTGCGAGAATATTCAGTGAAACTGACAATGAACCTTCAAGATATGTAAACTATCGCGAGCTATATACGGATTTTCTTACCAGTGACATATTTACACTTTTTTTTCGGCGAGTGGTTCTAAGATTTCAGTTCGTATGGTTATGTCAGAGCAAGGTGGACTGGCGATGCACCAGCTGCCCATGCATCATCGAGGGTTGGTGCAACCTAGTTTAGTGATGAACCCTCATCCGATCAACGAATCTTGTTCGATCGAAGCATCACAAAGCAGTAAGTACCGACAGAATCTCACATTTTTCTATATGTTTCACAGTTCAGATTTATCCCAATTCTGATTCAGATTAATAATCAATGAAGATTATCAAGAGTAAATTGAATGTATAATAGGCTATAATTCCTATCGTATATGACGTACCTAATAATATTCATTATTCACACCACGATGGTAGGCGTCGAAATTAAATAAACTGAATGGAGAATAGAACGAATTTTATTAATTAGGCAGGAAGTATAGTATTGTGAAAATTATCATCAATAGATAAAGCAGATCAACATTTGATAAGTTCATGATTATCTAGGTATAGTCCAAATATTCTCTAATAATAATCATGTAGGTTGGATAGATATATAAAAAGTACCTACCTACAATAGCACAACTCAATAAAATCATATGAGGTGTATTAGAAATCTGAACTTTTATGACGATGCGTCGAAATATTTTTGAGGCTATTATGAAATACTTCTATAATTCTACTAAGACCAGAGAAACACTTGCCTCCGTCAAATTACTTCGCTCCATCTTTTCCCAGAAAGAATAGATAATTTAGCTAGAGCTTCAGAGCAACTTTAAAAGAGATTAATAGGAAATAAGATTTCATGTGGGTAGGTCCTACCTACAAACCATCTGTGGCCCTTGCGGAATTTTTTTAGAACCTGTTCTCAACAGTAATATCATGCTAACTATTTCAATTTTAGTATTTCATTATATTCGGTAGCATGCCTGCCGGATGGAATCCATCACTTTCTAATTTTCAAAAAACTGACACTTTCGTTCCTATACCTACCTACATATGTCAGAAGTGTTCCATTTATCTGCTTTATATTGACTATATTCACTACCATAGTTGATTCTCTAGTTTTTCTACAATTGTCATTTTTCTGATTAATTTATGTAGGCATAAATAATTCACGACTCACATAACTACTTGTTAACGAACACACCTACAATATTTGTTAGTTGACTTTCATCTAAGTATCTCGCTTTTTTACACGCTTTATATTCGTTCCATCTGTATGTATGTAATGGAATGTTTCAATGCCATTTTTACCGACTTTTTATTTCGGAAATTTTCACAAGTGATAAATATCGATGTAGATACTACTTCATCACTTTTTCGTAATGTTCTGACCAGGATTATCAGAATAAAAAAAATGCTAATTTTACAGTTTCAACTTGTTACATCCATAAAATGGCAGCAAATACTAGGATTATTATTATTTTAATTCCATTTTGATATTAAAAAATTAGACAATAGAATGTACCTAGTTTGAAAAAACTAAAAAACAGGCTTTAATAAGCAAACCGAACTACAAAGTGGTAAATAATTTTTTTTTCTTGTGAAAAAGCATCAGTGTATTTATATCAAATGTTACAAATATTTCATTGATATAGATGTTTTTAAAAGCAAAGTTATCATAAAAATATACATACTTAGTAAAAAGCACCTCACACTTTTTAACAATACAATAAATTATTTTCTACTTTTTAGTTTGGTTTTTTATTAAACGTGTTTTTTTCTTAAACTAATTTATTATATTCGTTTTTCATAATGACATAATCATCAAAATATTTAATTAATATATAGGTATTCAAAAAAATAAAAACACTCATGTAAATTGACAAGCAAAAACTATAACAAACCGATATCATAAAAATCCATTATATCAATAAAATATGTGAAATATATGGCTCTCCAAGATTTCAACAATATTTTTAAATCACATAAGGAATAATTTTGAGAAGGAAAATTATGGAATAGATATTTTATTAATTTTTACATGTAGATAAAATTTAACTTCATATATATGAACAGTTTATTTTTATTATCATTGATTTATGTCGTGATATCAGTGAATTATTTCACCTTATATTCATTAATTATTCTTTGGTATGTGAATAGAGTTGTTGAAAAAATAGCATTATTGGTGCTATCAAAAGATTCCTCCGTTACACGAAAGACATAAACATTCTACGATATCTTCGTTGACTAGTATTGAATAAATTTATTTTTCAATGAATATGAATCCTGAATACCATTTTGGCATAAAAAAATGGTCGTGATTCTGCAGCTTGGCATCATTTAATTATAACAAAAAACAATATCATCTTTCGAAATATCAAATTACGAGAACTCATTCATAATATTTCAAATTTAAACATTCTATTTGCTTAAAAAACGACAATAATTCTTAAACTTTTTGTACCTACTAAAACTAGTACACATTTTTCTTTTTTACTCTTGGCTTTCTGAATGTTATTTCTAGAATTTGTATGTATGAATATGTATATTTATTTCATATGATACCTGGTATATATTTAGACATATATATAAGTATATATATATATATATATATATATATTTATCGAGTATGATTTAAATTAGTTAACTACTTACCTGATTCAATTCTCCAGAAAATATGAATCTGAAGAAATAATTTCTTTTTAATGCTTATTGAAAATAGTAAATTGTTCAAGTATTAATTTTAGAATATCTATATATGTGCGAAATTACACCTTGTTTAACAATGATGGGATTTTTCGATGTGAATATTGCGGAGATGCCTAATTGAGTCCCAAAATTTATAATCCGTCTTAATGATAGCCGAACTGAGTCCCGGAGTTAGGTAAATTGAGTCCCGGGCCTACCTGAGCTTGCACAGTAGGGGTTCGTAATCTGTTCGTAGAATATTAAAACTAAAATTCATATTATATCATATAATTTTATACAATTTACAAATATTTACAATAATATACCTATACCTAATAACATGCTAAATATTCGTTTATTTGATTATTCTGAATTTTTCTCCTACAATTTTAAGAAATTCAAATTTTGATATTGAGTTACAATTTAATTTTAAAATTTGTTCATTTAGAAAATTTTTATTTTTGAGAGTGTGTGAAGAATAAACTTTTTTCATATTTTTTTGAATGCTTCTAATTTTTATATAAGTGTCACTTTGAAAATCTATTATCCGCCCATATTTCTGGTGGAAACCTAGCCGATTCTGAAATATAATTATCGACCAGATAGTCCGCAAATTCCACAACTTTAGAATTCTGTGGTTGTATTGAAGATACATAAATCTTCAACAAAACAATCGCCTACATCTTCTGGGTTGAGAAATGGCATTGCAAAGCAGTACGTTAAATATTTACCCACGTCGCTGTCTTTGTCTTTGTATAAGGATGATTAGCCTAGTGCTTGAATTTTGCGCCACCTTGAAAATTTTTTTAAATTTATTTCATCTAAGATTTGCAAAATATTTAATGTCAAATAAAAGTACTAACCAAGACTGTCCTAAATGAAAACGGCAGCCCTTCAATGAAACATCACTCCAAACCTCAGTAACACTTTGATGAATTGCTTCTTCAAAATCAGCAAATACTTTTCGTAAAGTAAGTATGTTATTGCATTTGCCAATTTCTTCAACCAGATGTTTCAGTGCTAGTGTGTATGTATTTTTTTGTTTATTTGGCAATAAAAAGAAAACCAATGGTATGTAATGGTCGTCTTTTAAACCATGAATGGAGAACATTTGCAGAAAGAACTTCGGACAGTATTCAAAAGTTCCATCTATATAAATAGTTTCTAAATCTGCTAAAAATTCTAGGTTGGTCTTAAAGGAAAACATAATTATCTGATTTTCTACATCGTTTACCATTAGGACTCTTCGCCTTTATTGGTTTTCACTGGGAATGTTTTTAATATTGCATGAGTTTCTTCCATATTTTTTGGCAATTTAGGCAAAACAGATCGTCGAGCATTATACATATTTTTTCTGACCATTCTCACATCCTCGGTTGTCAAGGTATTAATATCGCCATTTCGTAACTCCTTATGTATAATTTTCATCGGGCGTTCACTAACATCTTCTATGGCCTTTCGCTTTAAAGAGTTACTTAAAATTTTGCGATTAAGTACCTCTTCGTTTACTGTATGGTTGTGGTTATCCATAATTTCTGTTACTATGTTGTCAGCACCTTCAGTTTTTAAAAATGCCTTGCATTTTTCTTTTGTCTGTGCACAACAAATCCAACATTTGGCATTATTTTTTAACATCTTATGGAAACGATATTTGAAGCCATCCAACACAATCAGTTGTTTCCCTCTTTCACTCAGTATAACTCCTACAGGACTCATTTTGACAAACTAACTAACACCGAATAGGTAGGAACAAATTGAACAAACTATATTAAACATTTTGTAGAAAACCCTTTTTATATATGATATCCATAGATGTCTAACCAATGAAATCCTTCGTTCATAGGTAATAAAAATATTATTTGGTATAGAGATTTAAAAAGTAATTAGGAATTCCCGAAATATGCATATCAGGAGGATTAGAAGGATTAGAAAGATTTAAGTGACCCGGGACTCAATTGGACCATCTAAATTTCTTGACCCTTCTTAATTCAGGTAGACGGGACTCAATTTACCTTTGCCCAAATATTGTTCAGTAGGTAGGTACCTACAATAATTCTGATAGTATTAGACATGAAATTTGCAAAAAAAATTTATTTCTCCTGTGATAGTGTGTGTAACGTTATATAAACAGAAATCATACAAACTTGTTTCATAAAATATTGATATTTTTCTTACTAATTCGTTAATATTCAATTCATATTTTTATTCCTAATATTAAATACATTATTGAAATTAAATATACAGTGCAATAACTATTTAAATAATCATATTATCATACTCATATTATATTATCATTAGGTACTTTATAATGCAATAGAATAAATTGTCTACATCGAAAATGAAGTGAAGTACGACAATTTTCTAAAAGAGACTTCTCAATCATATCCCTGTTATTGATCACGGACTCTTTGGATCAAATACCTGAGAAATTTGCGTTATTTTAATACTAGTGAAGTAAAAATACCCAATATCTACAAAATCAACAAAAGCTTAAAATAATTGTCCAAGAAAAGTAGGTAACAATTGAATTTGATAAGTCTTTGTTAAAATAGGAAAATTAGTTAGGTATAGGTATAACAAAATGAACTGGGCAACAATATTGAAAGAAATATAAGAATATGAGTATCAACAGCCTAATTTCTAATGGAAACTATGTAGGTATATGAAATACATTTTAGGTGCCTATTCAAAGTATTTTTGAACATCTAGTTGAAATTCTTATTATTTACTGATAACTGAATGGACAATTGCGTATTAACTTATTAATAAATTAGATCTAATTAAAATTCTAGAACATAAACACCTATATGATTATAGAATTATAATTTTCTTTTAAACTATAGATTATTTATATAATTCTGAGTAATTGTACATTTTTCTATTGAAGTAGATATAGAATCTTAATGAAAATGTGGCCTAATACAAATTATTCTTGGACTACAATCAACTATAGTTGATTAGTCCAAGAATTCGTTGCAATTAACAATGAGCATAAGAATTAAAATTTATGAATCTTACTTTGTTGATCACCTAAAAAAATCCTCTTCTTTACTGTTCACCCTACATTAACCCTTAAAATTTAATTCGGAAGATAGCCAGCTACATTGAATAGATATTGTATTAAAAAATATTTACTAAATTATTCGATATGAAATATAAACAAATGAAAAATTTTTGGCGAAGGAAAGCTGAAGCTAATCAAAATTTATATCTCAAACAGAATTTTCGAAAAAAAACGAGACATGAAAAAACCATATAATAGGTACCTACTAACAAAACAGACGAAAAATATAAAATACCTATATACAATGACAATAAGTGATAAATACTTAGCACCTTGTATAGTCTCCGACTGTAGTTTTCCACATATAATTTGTTTTTTTTCGCAATATTTTATTATAGGTTATCTTATTTCGACAATAAACTTTAGAATTTCATTGGCCAATTGAAATAAACTTCATATTTTATTTGGCTTCGATTGTTACTTTTTCGTTCGATGGAACCTTTCATGATTGAATTTTGTTCAATAACAGTTGATTGCTAATTATTTCTGAAAAAATGTTTTATGTCGTTTTGATTGATAATTTTTATAAGTGGAAATATACAGTCTGAGACTATATTAGGTGGTTTTTTCTGGTAGAGCATTTGTTCAGAAATGTATATTCATATATAAATATAAATATATATATAAATATAAATATAAATATATATAAATAAATATATATATATATATATATATATATATATATATATATATATATATATATATATATATATATATATATATATATATATATATATATATATATATATATATATATATATATATATATATATATATATATATATATATTGCCCAAATAAGGGCGAAACAGACTGTCTATCATTTCCATTGATTGTGATAAACAACTTAATGTTGCTAACATACACCGTCCAAGGTATATGGAGGCATTTCCATGTTTCGTGAACTCGTATAACCAGCTCCGCTAGGAGGTTTGTTTGATTAGTTTCAAATAAATGTCCTAGTTTACTTGATTATATATATATATATATATATATATATATATATATATATATATATATATATATATATATATATATATATATATATATATATATATACATATATTTATTTCAATTATTGTTGCCTGTGAACTATTTTTAACTTTTTGATAATTATTAGCAATAACAGGCTTGGTGAATCTCAAAAAACTCGATTTTATTAAAAACTTTAATAACATCGAGTTTTTTCAGATTTACCAAGCCTGTTATTGCTAATAATTATCAAAAAGTTATATATATATATATATTTATATATATAAATAAATAAATATATATATATATAAATATATATATATATATATATATATGTAAAGAAAATATAGTTTCTTTATTTCAAATATAGTGCGCTCTGCATGTAGCTATATATCCATATAAATTTGTATGATATCGCTAAACTTCAACTGCAATTGACACATCATTGCCAAACTTGACATATCTATTAATATTAAGTAGATTAATAACTGTGAATAAGGAAGTGATATTAAAAGACTCAAATTGTCGTTTCTTTGTTTACAGAGAAATAAATTTCGGTTTATTATATATCATCTATCCATAATAATTGTCTTATATATATATATATATATATATATATATATATATACATATAGATAAATCTGGATACTTCTTGTACAGCAGCAGCGGAGTATCGTCCATTATGGCGTCTATACACTCCCACCCGGCCATCACAACGAGTGAGACGAAATCTTGATTTGTCTGTCAAAAGTACTATTCTCTATTGCCGAAATTGCCATCTTAAATGATGACGAGCAAAGTCTAATCGCATAATTTTATGATTACATAAAGTGAACAGGGAAAATTCTTTAATAATTCAAGAAATTATCAAAAAACTTTCCAAGGAAGCTGGTTATACGTATTCAGCAACGCAAAATCTGCATTCACAATCGAACGGTGAATTATAGAAATTGTCAAGTCACCCCGACTCAAAATCTGCATACAGCATACGTATAACCAGCTTCCTTGGTAAGTTGTTTGATAATTTTTTAAATTATTAAAGAATTTTCCTTGTTCACTTTATGTAATGTATGAAATTGACCATGGTCGACAAGTATGTTTTTTATGATTTGATTGTAATTTTATGATGTCGAGTTGAAACAGGTTTTCTCAACGGTCTTCTTGGTTTTAAATTTGCTTCCCGTAACCTGTTTCTAACAGTCTGGTCAGAAATGGTTACCTATGAGCCATCCTAAGTGTAATTTGAAGGTCTTTTACTGTCGCTATTCGTTTCCGCAAAGAAGTAAGTACTAAATATCGGTCCTGAATTTGTGTAGTTTTTCGCTTTCGACCTTGTCCGGTTCGTCTTTTATATAGTCCCGTCTCTCTATAGCGATCATACACACGTTTAATGACTGACGGACTGCTACTTCTCATTTTGACAGATAATGAATTCAACAACTACAAACTGTCATGCCGTTGCTCACTGAAACTCTCTTAGCCTGCCACAATATAAAAGCTGAGTAGGAATATTTTTATATCATTCCATTTTTTGTACTTGCTGTGAAATGTTGAAAAAATGGGCATAATTACGTTTATTTTTTAAAAAATCACTAAAATAAAATGCAAATAAATTATGAAAATATAATTTTCATTTGTTATTAACAGCAAGACAAAAAGTTACAGGATTTTCCAAAAGTGTTCCTTTGATTTTTTTGAGCGGTGTATATATATATATATATATATATATATATATATATATATACATATATATATATATATATATATATATATATATATATATATATATATATATATATATATTTATATATAATTTATATATATATATATTTATATATATATATATATATATATATATATATATTTATATATATATATATATATATATATATATATATATATATATATATATACAGTGGCGACGTCTTATAAAAATTATTGGGGGGACCCATATCGAGGGTCTTGCCCCGGTACTGAGTTTTAAGGTTTTTTTAAGTATTTTATAGTCATATGATCAACATCAGAACCTCGAAAACTCGACTGTCGATAACTCAACTCCGGGAAACTCGACAAGCTTGCCACATATTTCGACTTTGAAAATTGAAGTAAAAAACTAATTTGATGTACAGAAATAATTATGCTTATAGACTATTACAGAGCAGTCAATATAAAGCTCAGGAAAGACTTAAATTATGTTTAAATAAATCCTAAACTATGAAATTGCACGTAATTGCACTTTGATTAATGAGTGAAAATTTAACCTTCTGTATGTATTTCACTATCTATTTTATAAATACATTATATAAATTTTTAATATTGTTTTAAATAACATTATTAGGGCTAGAGTGGCTTCAGAAAGGTGCAAATGTCGATCGTACCTAGTCTAACTAGGTAATAATTTTCTTAAATTATTAAGGGGGCTCCGCCACCCTAAACAAATTTTTGAGGGAGCTCGGGCCCCCTCAGATGCCATGGAGTCGGCGCCACTGTATATATATATATATAAATATAAATATATAAATATATATATATATATATAATATATATATATATATATATATATATATATATATATATATATATATATATATATATATATATATATATATATATATATATATATATATATATATATATATATATATATATATATATATATATATATATATATATATATATATATATTTATATATATATATATATATATATATATATATATATATATTTATATATATATATATTTATATTTATATATATTTATATATATATATATATATATATATATATATATATATATATATATATATATATACTAACATTTACGGTCAATATTCGTGGGATTTTCCTACTTGTTATCATGCATGATTTCATTCGTCTACATTGAAAAATTTGAATAGTGGTCAAGCTAAAATCCCTCCAAACCTTCAAGTACTTAGCGTGATTTGTTTTGGCTTTGAATCTCACTTCCTTTTGTTTCATTTAATTGGGCCCGACCTTATCTAATTTCCTCTCGAGAGAGCCTAACTAGGCGATATCCACTTAAGCGGATCAGTACCAAATGAAAAAAGTGAAAGAATCCATCCCGTCGTCATCGAACGTGTTCACCATTAAAAGAAATGGCAGATTTGCATAACTTGCCGGTTTCTCAGTTAAAATTCGAACCTAATTAATATGCCTGAATGTAGTCGTACCAGAATTTCATTGCTTTGTTGACATTTATATGATTATAATTGAGACTAAACGAAAACCGAGACATAAATTGGGGAGTTTATTGGTAGATCTTGAAGAAGTTGCCTTGTAGAAGCCTAGAAATAAAATTGAAGGGTCATCATGAGATGGTCCATTGAACAGTTATCACCTTCAGAAATCAAAATCAGTTATTGTCGCTCGGAGAATTTGTACGGTAAAAATAATTGTCTAAGACAATTCCATGTTCGTATTTACAGTTAGATGGTAGTTATGTCAAACAAAACAGGGTTTAATCTTTCATGACTATCATCCAATATATTAATATCTTCTTACGGGGTAGAAATTCTTCCTAACGTTCCTTCCAAAACTGTAAACATCATCAGATTCATAGATAAGGTAATGGATACCTAAACATTATTTCATCGAAACCTAAGTTGAAATGCCCTGAGATGTTCCGTAGAACAGTTCTAACCATCATAAATCCTAATCAGTTGTCTCTTAGAGAATTAGTACGGTAAAAATATTTGTGTAAGACAGTTCCATGTTTTCCTTTACTTTCTTCCGGACTAGAAATTCTTCTTCATATTTCTCCACAACTGTGAACATATTCAGAACAACCGTAAATGTCTTCCATTACTCCATCGAAGATCTGAAAAATTCCTGGAGAAAACGTTCGAAAAAATTTCTAATATACCACATATTATAAATAGCCCGAAGAACTATTATTAATTTCAAGATTGGTCAAAATTTCTTTCCGTATAATATAGGTAGCTATACACCTAGGGTTGCCATCCGTCCGGGTTTCTCCGGATTTGTCCTAGTTTAGGGGGCGTCCGGGGGTCGTCCGGACGGGGCTTTCAAAATATGTCCGGGTAAAACCCGGACAAATTTTATGTCCGGGTGTATGAAGCTTGAGTGTCAGTGACGAACATCTATATTCTAAACTGCTCAAAATTGCATAGTAATATTTTTGTATACCAGCTCACAATGCGAATGTACAGTGAGTTTTTTCAGTACAGGGTCGCTAGTAATGGAGGAAGGAGAGAAACTTGCTAAATACACATACGCTTTCTTCTCTGATCAAAATAAAGTCTAATTTTAAAGACTTGAGTTGCTCCGACTTTTACAAATTCATGATGAAAAATAAAGACATTTTGGAAAAAATTGGCAAGTCTGAAAAATTCCAAGTTAAATTGAATTAGTAAAAAGAACTTGATCTCGTTAAAATTAAAACTTGTTACTTACTTTTGATTTATAGTTAACAAATAATTTAGACTTTTGGGTACCTAACCTATCTAACCGAACTAGATGACCTATCCTATAATTTACTATTACAATTTTAAATCTAGTCTATTTGATTTTTGATCTACCAAAAATTATCGTCAGGAGTTGTTTTTTATTTGATGATACCGGAAAAAAAAGAGAAAACTGTAAACTGTGTATAATAGAATTTTATTTCTTTTTTGTTGTTCTGTTTATATGGCAAACAAGCGGTCTAAAGTTTAAATGAATGAAAAATAAAAATTTAAACGATGTTTTATTTCATTCAAAAAAAAAATTTCACGGGTTGTCCGAGGAAAAACAAAATTTCACAGAAATGTCCGGGGTTTTTAAAATTTTTGTCCGGCATCGGCAATTTAGGTGATGGCAACCCTATATACACCCGCTCTCAATTTCCACATACAAAATAATAAACAATCTTTGTTTATTTCGCACTGATCTGTTACCTTCGTGGTTAAAACAGACTTTTGAATACAATGATTTTCACTCTATGTTTACTTTAAAACAGAAAATTAAGCCTGCTTTCATAATCGAACATGCCTTCGAATAATCTAATTATTACATTATATTTATTTATTCCAAAATAGTTTTGAGTAAGAAAAGATTTTTGTTTATTTTTTCTATTTTAGAAGTAGGTCACCAATGGAATTTGGTAGACAAATTTACCTAATTAAATGACATTTTATGATAGTTCCTAACCCTAACATATAACCCCAGGAGGGTGAATCAACCAACCCATCTACTAATTTTCAGCAAAATTCTCAAACGGGTAAAAATTTCTTCATGCAAACATATGGTTCAGAAGAAAATATCATGTAAGTACTTTTTTGACTCTTGCATTTTCTTCGAAACGTAGATACTTCCTTTTCAATAAAATCATATTTTGTGCACATTAAAAAATTGCCAAAAGAGGTGTGAACAAAGAGTCCGGTTTTCTGTTCAATAAGAATATGACGTGAAAATAAATATAAATCGGACACATGATACCATATTTTAACATTGTGACTTATTTGTAAACAAAAAATAAACAAAAATTGATCTTAATCTAAAATTTCAGAGGGGTGTACCTTTAAGAAGGAGCGGTATTAAAAAAAATACAGGAAAGACCGTTTCTAATTTCTACTTTAGAATCACACATTGAAATTTTCGTCTTTGATGTACTTCAATATCCGAAATAACCATGAACTAATAACATTAAATATGAATGAGAAACAATATACTTCGTTTTTTACTACTATTTTTATTGAATTGTTTGCAGTTTCGTTGCACTATCTACTACGTTTTCAAGGTATTCACTTGAAAATGTAGTAGTAAGTACCTACTACGAAACTTCAGTCGCAAACAATTTAATAAAAATAGTGATAGAAAACAAAGTAAATTGTTTCTCATTTATATTTTAAGATGTATTATCACAAAGTTACGGACAAATCCATCCAATATTAATAGTTCCAATGAAAAAACTGATGTCTCGGAATTAGAGGTATAGCGTATAGCTCTAAAAAAATTATGACTTTTTCTTTGTTTTTTTACACATTCAATTCTGCATTTTCGAAATCACTACATATGAGTTATATAGTGATGTTTTGTTAAGATTAGTCGAAACATTTATTGAGAAGCCGTTTATTTAAGATAAAACCACTTGAAATGATTCTCTCCCGATTATCAGTAGGTTACGTGGTACTACCAAATGATAGGTTCGTAATCTAAATCTCTACATGAATAGAATTTAAACCTTTGAATTGATTCTTTCTATATGTGCTTATAGCTATTTTGTGATTTATTTTTGTCGAACAAATATCCAGTGATTACAAATTTATTATTTATGAAAACTACAATCTTATTGCCTGACTAAATACGATTTTCTCTAAAATCGTCAATAACTGTCTTTCAAATTTTTTCGGTTTTATGTACCTACTTTATCTGCCATTGAGATAGAAAGATTTTTGGAATCGTAATATATATATATATATATATATATATATATATATATATATATATATATATATAAATTTTTGATAATTATTAGCAATAACAGGCTTTATTAAAAAGTTTACGTTTCGCCACGACATTCGTGACTTTTTCAAAACTTTTGAAATTTCTTTGACATTTATTGATTTGAATAGTTGAAAAAGACTACTATGTTTTTCGGCTGTGGCCGTTCTCTGTTATTTATTACGTGCTATTCAGTCCAATATTAACATTCAAATCTGTTATTATTAGATGTAAAGGGAAACCACAGAAAGCTGTACCCACGTAATGTTCGAAATAGGTTCAAATTAATTTGATTTTGAAAAGTTAAAGAATAGGGTACTATTTATCTTTTTTTCAAAAATTTATTATGGTTATGGCCGTCTTCGGTTATTAATTTTGATGAAACATAGTAGTCTTTCTATTCAAATTTTTTCAAATCAATAAATGTCAGAGAAATTTCAATTTTTTCAAAAGTTTTGATGAAGCCACGAATGTCGTGGCGAAACGTCAACTTTTTAATAAAATCAAGTTTTTTGAGATTCACCAAGCCTGTTATTGCTAATAATTATCAAAAAGTTAAAAATAGTTCACAGGCAACAACAATTCAAATAAATAATTTATATATATATATATATATATATATATATACATATATATATATATATATATATATATATATATATGGTCCAACGGATGAACAACCCCTGGCAGTCAGAAATAAAAAATACCTTTTATACATGGATTGCCAAACAAGGTTGTGAAATAACTACAACAAAATAGTGATAAGATCACAGAAATCACATGTAGTTCATAAGATCAAGAAATATTAAAAGTGCATATAAAAAAGACTCAGCTGCGGTTTCCTAGGAAAGCGGTTCCATCATAAAGCGGCTTACAAAAAGCGACGGTAAAAAAAAAGAAGACAGTAATAACAGCGACGACAAGTGGAAAGTTCCACATCGTTACCAATGCTTGATGTATTTTTGATGTTAAAATAGAACGATGGTATAAAATGGACGATATATATATATATATATATATATATATATATATATATATATATATATATATATATATATATATATATATATATATATATATATATATATATATATATATATATATATATATATATATATATATATATATATATATTTAGAAGATAAACAATCATCAATACAAACATATGAAGGAATGCGATTTATTTAAATCTCGTACCTACTACCGAGGGACCATTTGAAATACTAGTTCGTCATCACTGCAATGAGGAAAATTTTCGCGCATCCGCATTTTTCGTTTACATTGGGTATTTCTGTATCTTTTACATTATAAATTCATTTGTGAATCCATAGAAAATCTATCAAGATAACGTCATTCTCGCTGTTCTGCAGTTCTGACAAATTTTGCACCGTTATCTTCACCGTCTTAAAAAAACTTTCGAAAACAATTCACTACCTTAAAAACGGCCATCATGTAAATGACGATACCTCTTTTCGACGGTGCGGAACACTGCTCTGTAGGAAATCAAGACTTCTGTTTCCTACAATAACGTTTCAGTGACGTCACACGACGCTACATTACGGCCGCTTCATGACGTTACCGCTTCTAGGAAACCGTTGCTTAAGCAGACACTCAAGTAATCACACCCTACAAGGAAAAGGTATTGTACATTGGCCAGCCATTTTCAGGACAACGACTGTCCTTTCTACTTTGAAAACACCTAAATACTAGACCAGGAAAAAACTCAGCCAAAGAACTTTTTAAGAGATTGTACACATAAACCAAATATCAAATACTATCTACTCCAAATCTCATATGGACCAACTAAATACTATCTACTGCCAAATCTTTAAATTTCCTCCGTATTAATCCTTACTCCGGGTTATAAATGTGCATTAGAAGCACGATGTTATTTGATCAGATAAACAGTTTCCCTACAAGATTCCTAGATTCGCTCATTCTTATCCAATCGTTCTAAATGGCGTATATTTTTTTGAATAGTGTAGGTGTTTTTATTGTGACCACATATATAGGTATTAGTTTGTATGCTCAGTTGAGTGATTATGTTCCATATCTTCAACTATATCCTGCTGATGAGGTTGTTAACCAGCAACGAAAATTACGGGTTGAAGTAGAATATATGAGCTGAATCATAAGATATAAGACTGAATACCCGAGAAATTAAACTTTATTGGAAAAAATAGTATTTTCAATCTAAAAACTTAACAATTGTTTCGAGTTACCAGATTATTCCCAAAAAGTTGTTTTAAGACTATAACATCACTTCAATCGCTCTATGAATATTAAATCACGATTTACTAAATCAATATCGTTATACTTATATAGAAAATTTCTATCCTAGAAAATATATAATTCCTAAATTCAGATTCAGAGAAAAACAAAATAAAAACGAAAAATTTACGTACCTATTAAGTTGAATTAATTTATTAGTTTCATATTGAATAGTTTAAAATAAACACACATGATAAGTTGCTTTCAAAAAAAGTTATCGCTATAAATTGACAGTTATAATATGCTAATCATAATTACACTTTACGTTTTCTGAATTTAAAAATATTGAACAAAATTTTGTACAAAAATAATATTCACTAAACATGATGTAACCTACTTTTAATGTTTTTCTTATATTTATGTCTTCGTTTTTGAAAAACTATTAGTATTTTTCATTCAATATTTCAAATTTGAAGTATGTGATTATTGTCAAATAAATGGTTATCATGAATTCGTTGCAGTATTTTCGAACTACCGTTCCTTGACAAATTTTGTAAACTATGTACTAAATTAAATGTATAATTTTCTGGCTATTCGGGATACTTTTCATTCCTTTCAGATTCCATTAGCCATTACTGTCAAATCATTTTTAAGTGCCCAATATTTTAGTTGCCAGCTTGATGTTTTAGTTAAACGTTGGTTTCGGGGACACCAATGTTAAATTTTTAAAAATTAATGGAATAAGTTGAGTTTCTGAGTGAAAATCATTATTTATATCATTCCTAATTTTCAACTGATTATCGGGATGCATTTAGTAAATTAATTGATATGTTAATTTTTTCTCTAATAAATCACAAACTAGGATAAATTGTGCTTTTGTTTTACTCAGCAAATATTTTATGCCATATAAATTAAATTGAATTAACAACTACATTCATGTTGGCATCAATTCTAACGAAGCTTGACAATAGTCCGTTGTTAAAACAAAACAAAGGGCAATGTATTTTTATATCCACATATCTGCTCATAAATCTATTAACCACGAGGGAACTTCACTGGATATGTAACACGATAAGATAAAAAAATTTTGTTTTGCATACATACTCTCATAATCAGCATATAATAACTTCCAATTTATCGCCGTAATTTATTCGGAGGTTTTCCGAAAACAATTTATCATGGGTAATTATTGTATGGTTCAATTCGAAACTGATAAACTAATTCAACTAAATGTGTTTCACATGGTATTTATTATCTAGTTTTCTATTTAGTTATGTTAAGGTAGTATACAATAGTAAGAAAATGCAGACAAACTGCGAATCCAGAGTCTTTTACGACAAGGATTATCAAGTATTTAATCAATGGAAATTGCTTCATTTCTCCTCGTACAATAAGCGGGTGTTATGATCCATAATGCCCGCTCATAACGCCCTAGGGCATAATGAGTGTGTTTATAAATCAACAAATTATATATCTACAAGTGAAAAATAAATATATAGTTTATCTGCTGAATGACTCGTTTCGTTATCCCTGGATACTTTGTGAAAATTTAACCAGTATTGAATCTTTCATTTCCCTGATCTGAATTTTTATATCAAGATCTATATTTTCTATTAAAAATATTACCTATATTAATCATAAACGATATGAAAATTAAACTATTTTTCTCTTCTAATTGAAAATTCATCTATAGAACGACATTGCTTTTTCAGCATTCATTATCTTTACGAATTTTCCCTTGGTACAGTACCTACTTCGATTCAATATTCATAAAAACAATCGCGTAAAAGTGCAGGAAAATTCACGTGATTCACTCCTCCCTCAAGTGTATGTGAGAGAGGTGGTCTGCTTGAAATATAGCGAGAAACTGCTTCAATCAAATCATAGAATATAATTTCATATTTACCTGCATTAAGGATGGATGAGTCCACATAATTTCTGGAAGAGAGGGGGGTGAGATAGGGTTAAGAGGATGAATATCGGAACAGCATTGTAAGTTTGCAGTCACTTACTTACACGATGAGGAAACTTCTGAGAAAAACTCGTTTGAACCATAATACCACAATATATAAATATTTAAGTAACTCAAAATAGTTATTAGGTAGGTACTGGAACATTTTCGATCAATAGCAACAAAATGAAAATTCACAAACAATTTACAAACTATATGTATTCATTGGAAACCAACTCTACATTTTGATCCACACTATTCTGTAGTATTTTCAAATCTGTATAACGTTTGGTATATAAAATTATTGGAATTAGTTTCCTGATAATTTATGATTTCGAATATGCCTCAAATTTCCACAAATAATCGATTCATGCTGTCATCTTGATTTGGGGCATAAACAATATTGCAAAAGCAGGTAGTAAAATTTACTCATTAAACATATCTTGTCAATATTGACATGACATAAAGTTACATCATGAAAAAAAAGACGAAACCAAAATAGCGCTGTAAGCATCTAAAATTTGTTCACAGTTTTCCTGAGAGTTTTAAACAACAATATGAAAAAATTCAATTTCTCACTCTTTTCCTGAAGAATTTTAATGTATCTACTGACTTTGAAAAGAGTTTATAATTGAACAAATTATTTTACCCAACCATTCACAAAAATTTGTGTAAGCAAGCCATTGAAATAACCTAACAATCCACTAGAAGTAAATTATTTTGAAATATTGCTAATATATATAATATTTATATATATATATATATATATATATATATATATATATATATATATATATATATATATATATATATATTATATATACAGTGCTTTCATGATGAAAGGAACAAATTCATTAAAAAATTAGGTTTCTATTCATGTTAAAATCCTCGGACAGGTCGGATTTGTATTTTTTATTTGGGCATTTTCGCAATAAAAAATTTTGTATACCAGGGTGTGTCTCATTCAAGAGCTATGGCTTTTGTCATTAGTTTTTTTTAAAGGTAATACCCTGTATATTATTTTCACTTTACAATTCTACGATAAATTCTTATCACTTTTTTGTGAACATACCATAATGCCTCAACTTGATGGATTCCCAGATTATAACGGAGATAGTGGAGCACCTGGAGATTTAAAAAATGTGGAATAAAAGTACAAAAAAAAATTTAGGTAACATTGTCATTAAATCTGAAGAATGAAATTTCACATGTACCATCTGAATTCATTCACTGGTGCTGTATAGTACGCAGTTTTCACGTTTTTAACGCTCCAGGCACTACACTACTTCATTGTTTTAAGAAAATGCAATTACTTGAGAGAGAACGTATTGAAGTACTTATGATGATTGGTTTTTGGAGATAGGGTGCGTTCACAAGAAGAAATCTGCAATCTATTCAATGAAAATCATCCTGAATCGTCCGCCAATTACTAGATCGACAGTCAGCAAAATTGAATCAAAATTCAGGAAGATTACGGCCACGTTAGAGATTCACCTAAAGGAAGACCACCGAGAGTAATCTGAAGAAACAGTGCTGAACGTTCTACTAGAAACCCAAGATAACCCTCAATACATCCATTACTACAATTTCCAATAATTTCAATTTATCAGTAGGGTCCGTGCATAAAATACTTAAGGTAAATAAGTATCATCCCTATAAAATTAAGCTGGTACATGGAATTATTAGAAGACGATTTTGACCGCAGAGTACAGTTTTGTGAGCAGATTCTTGAAATTCATAATCAACATCTTAAATTTCATTACAAACATAATTTTTTCTGATGAAGCCACCTTTACTTTAAATGGCCACGTCAACAGACAAAACTGTAGGTATTGGGCGACCGAGAATCCTCATTGGATGCAAAGAATGCCACACACAGCGGCCCTCAAAAAAATTAATACATGGGCAGCGATTGTTCGAAATCGTATAGTTGGTCCCTATTTTCTTTGAAGGAACACTAAACGGAGAGGACTACTTGAACTTTCTCCAGTTCGAACTCATTCCGGCTTTAGCTGTTTTATTTCCTAACCCCACAAGATCCTGACATACCTAATAACGAGATATTGGTTTCAACAAGATGGGGCACCTCCTCACTATTTCAATCGCTGTTCGACAATTTCTTTGATGCAACTTTCCCAAACAGATGGATAGGACGGGAGAGGTCCGATTGAGTGGCCGCCAAGATCACCGGACATAACCCCATTGGATTTTTTCTTATGGGGTTATTTGAAGTCTAAAGTTTATTTGAATAGACCAATAATATTGATGATCTAAAAAGAGAGAATCAGGCAGGAAATAAGACTTATCAGTCCAGAAGTAATTGAAAAATGTGCAACGGAAACATTGAATCGACTTCAAAAATGTCTCGAAGTAAACGGAGACAACAGATTGAACATATGTAAAAATTAAATTAGTAATTACATTTGTGTGTTTTCATATCGTACCTCTCATTACCCACTATCTCCGTTTCTGGCAATCCATCGAGTTGAGGCATATGGTATGTTCACAAAAAGTGATAAGAATTTATCGTAGAATTGTGAAAGTGAAATATATATTACAGGGTATTACCTTTAAAAAAACTAATGACAAAGCCATAGCTCTTGAATGAGACACCCTGTATACAAAATTTTTATTGCGAAAAATGCCCAAATAAAAAATACTAATCGACCTGTTCCGAGGATTTTTAACATGAAATAGAAACCTAATTTTTTAATGAATTTTGTTCCTTTCATCATGAAAGCACTGTATATATATATATATATATATATATATATAATATATATATATATATTATATATTATATATAGATATATTTATATAAGATTACTATTTTTACACGAGAACATATTTTGAATATTCACTTAATGAAGAAGAGAATTTGAAAATTTCCTATTTACGTCTCTTGATCGCATAAATTACTTCGATATCTAAATGTTTAAAGAGACAAGTAAAAGTTTTGTTAACGTCGAGCGAGTAGAAATAATTACTTTCAGTTTATTTTACGACATTCTACTTTATCAAAAAACTTCAACATAATGAGGTCGTGAAATATTCAAAATTTGTTCGACATATTCGCGCAGTTGGTATTACTCATTAACACAACAATCGAATTGAAAGCATAATAATAGTTCTGAAAAAATTTACTACAAAAACGTAAAATCTTTCGAATAAAGCTTAAAATATTCTTCGAAGTAAACTATTGCTCTGTATCGTAAGTGAACAGTGAGGTGCGGGAATGGTTTTTAAATATAGATATATATATATATATATATATATATATATATATATATATATATATATATATATATATATGAATCAGAGAAAGATTCCGGGGTTCAATCCGATTTCGGAAGTTTTGTTGGCGCTGAGAAGCACCGTTTGTTTCACGACGTTTCGCCAAAATCTCATTTGGCATTTTCAAGTGCTGCTGTACGTCTGGTGACTCGACGGCAACTACTCGTAGTTGCCAACAAAACTTCCGAAATCGGATTGAACCCCGGAATCTTTCTCTGATTCATTCCACCATCCGAGAAAACATACGATATAACATATATACAATATATATATATATATATATATATATATATATATATATATATATATATATATATATATATATATATATATGTATATATATATTATATATATATATATATATATATATATATATATGTATATATATATATATATATATATATATATATATATATATATAAATATAAATATATATATATATATATATATATATACACTGGTACATTTTGGCAAGCTTTTTGGAATGGGATACATGAAAAGAAAACTGGAGGCAAAAAATGTGAAAATCGATTATAAACAAAATAATCTCATATTCTGGGGGTTTTTCGAAGGTGTATAGAAAACAGTTAACACTATTCTCCGTGACTTTCTTCAGTTTTCTCAATGACAATACAGGATTTTCCTAAATATCATGTACAGGGTGAGCCCATTTCGATGGGGTTTGGTACTTTTAGCATAGATAGCAAAAAATTAATAGACATGTCATGGGCTCTCTTTTTGAGATAAATTGCAATATGAAAACCGTTTTTTGATACGCCAAGTCGTTTTGTATTATCAAAATTTTCCATTTTTTTAGGTTTTTTTAAGGCCAATCCACCATTGAAATCCAACATGTCAAATTACCTCTATACACAAACTTGATATTTTTTTAAATAAAGAACATGCCATGTTTTATTTCTTTTCTAACTTCTGCATTAAATTTCCTTCAAAATGATATTTCACACGCAACTGATTATTAGTATTTTCAACATTCTACGTTTTTAAAAATTACCATAGTTGGCTGTGACTTTGACATTTCATGTAACACAAAAAGAAATTTTATCAGAGTAAGCTTCGACGACAAAGAGTAATATAACCTTAGACAAAAATAAAAAGCTTTGGGGTATATCAACCTACAAATATTGGCTGGTAACAAAGAATTAGGTACTTACTATTGTAATTTCCAGAAAACATTTCTTAAAATATTTCAACATTCCGAAAAGTATGATATGCTCAAGGGTCTTATAGGCCCGAATAAAAATATAGCTTTATCATTGCGAATGTAACTTGAGCGATAACCAGAGAGGAGGCAACTGTCGGGTGAAATATTTAGCTGACTGAAGCAAAACCTAATATCACATGGTTCATTTAAGAAGGCAAAACCAATAACCTATAGAAATCTAATAATAGACAAAGAATTAGAGGAATTGACAGTTTCGGGCGAAATAAATCTTTCTCCAAACACATCCAGCAGAGCAATGGAATGGAATAGATACTGAAGTAGCTAGAACGACAGTAAGAGGGACTGGAAAAAAACATAAAACTGTCTTATCTAATTCTTTGGATATCATTAGATTTCTATAGGTTTTTAGTCTTGTCTTCTCAGATGAACCATGTGATAATAGGTTTTGCTTCAGTCGGCTAAGTATTTTCCCAGACGATTGCCTCCTTTCTAGATATCACTCATGATACATTCGCAATAATAAAGGTATATTTTCATTTAGGTACCTCTATAAGACACTTGAGCATATCAAACTTTTCGAAATATTGGAACATTTTAATAAATTTTCGCTCGAAAATGAAACCAGTATGTAATTCTTTGTTACCATGTTAATATTTATAGGTTGATATACCCAAAGACTTTTTGTTTTTGTCGAACCTCACTCTGATAAAACCTAGTTTTAAAAGCCGTTTTGAAGGCATATCTTATTTTATTTTAAAAAATTATATCTTTTTGTGTTACACACAATGTCAAAGTCGCAGTCAACTATGGTAATTTTCAAAAACGTGAAATATTGAAGAAAATGATTATCAAAATGAATGCTATTGATACATCATTTTGAAGAAAATTTTATTTTGATTTCAAGAAAGAAATGAAAATTGTCATGTTCCATAAGAAAAATATCAAGATTGTGTAATATCTCAAAAACTAAATGTAATTTGGCATGTTGGTTTTCGTTGATGTATTGGTATTCAAAAAAACTATAGAAGAAGGCTGCTTCGAAAAACCTAAAATTTTGATAATAAAAAAGATATGGCGATTTTTGAAAAATGCAAACTTTTGAATCGACTTGACATATCGAAAGGCTGTTTTCATATTTAAACTTATCTCGAAAATAGAGCCCAGGACATTTCTATTCGTTTTTCGCTAGCTATGCTTAAAGCAACCTAAATCCCAGCGAAATTGGCTTTATTTCATGACTAAAAATTAATATAAGCATAAGGTACACATACGTTTTGTTGCCAATCTATAATGTCTTCAAATTTCAAATCATTTTTAGTTTGTCTCCTTAAACCTCCTGCAGTTTTAGAAACATTTGTATTAAATTTGGAGTATAGGTTACGCTATAGACATAGAGCTTACATCAGTAGACATGAACTTTTAAAAAAAACCTGGCAATATAAACAACCTATAGATTTGTAACTTATGTTTACCTATGGTTATATGAATTTTTAGACATGAAATCAGCCAATGTATAAACATGATATTTAGTAACAATCTCTCTGTTAATACTTTAAAATAAACGCCTTTCAGTCCATAAAATTTAAGTCCGTAATCTTCGTAATATATAATTCATCGATCGAACAAAAAGTTCACAAAAACTGGTGAAGGGGAATAGGAAGTAATTGAAGCAAATTTTCTACAGCCAGAAACAACATCCGTACCATTCTTATTCGTATCAACAACTCGTTCAGTTTATCTTTCCAATCCGGTAGATATTCGGCGAAATAGTCTCTATGGGTCAGAAGAGAACAAGTAACAAACAACAGTGAAAACCATTGAAAAGGAACGATAGACGTGGACACTATCTGGGGGTAGATTTATGAGTACCGCGTCTGGGTAGTATCCAAGAGGCGCCGGCGTTTACGGCCCCCAGACACCAGCCGCACTAACCTGTCACCGACATTTACATTTTTCGGATTAACTTGGACACTCCGATAACCGAATACTGAGGACATGACTAAACGCACTGGAAATGTTCGACATGTCAACTGAAAGTCTTTCGAAGCAAAGTAAATAAACATGAAGAGGTAAATCGACAGTCAGCTCCCTTGGCACGTTAGACAAAGACAATGTAGTAAGGAAGCTCTGATATTGAGATATTTCTCATTTTAGGCAGCTTTCAATTTAATATTTATTGTTTTTCAGATTATGAGGCTCTTATTTTGTCAAAATCGATAACAATAATATCAAATAAACATGTTTCATTTTAACGATTCTATTGAGAAATGATGACGCAGTGTTTCACAACACAGTAGTTTCCTCAGATAAAAACTAATACAAAACTTTTGGTATCACAGTTGATATAGATTTTAGTAAGGAAATCCATAACAAAAGTAAAGGAATAGTGGGGTAATGTTTAGCTAAGTCTTGGAGACAACTTCCAAAACATCAAATATTGAATATATTCAGCTGAAGGAATGATTAACCCTTAATTGTTTTTTCAATAAGTTATGAGAATAATTATACCTACCAGTTAATTTCTAGGACTTCCCAGTGGTTCAATTTCAATCATATACTCCCTCTTTGTAAAATATGGAAATCTGTATTCTATGAATGATTCTCATCTGATAAATCTGTAGAATAATTAGATTAACTCTTGTCTAATTATTTTTGTGATAAGAAACGTAGTAAATTCATGTTTTGTTTTTGTTCAACAATTTGTTGTAACCCGATTTAGAGAATTTATCTTTTTCTGAATTACTGTTCTCTATTTATTTGGCTAAAGATTCTTGTGTGCTATATCCGATATTGATATTATAATGTGAAAAACATTATCTGATGGTTCCACCGTGTGGTTACAGCCTACGTCATCATAGACCCAATTATAGTAATTATTAAAATCGAACATATGTTTTTCGAATAATATTACAACGAAATACTGAAAGCGATTGATATCAAACACACGTAAATTGAAAATTAAAAAAATATATGCCTGTATAAATGCAATATAAGGAATTTATGTACTAAATTTATGGCACACCTGAAATTATAAATAATTGAATACAATTTATTGAAACCTCGTAAGTAATATATTGTTTAGTATCCACAGAAACATTTAAAGTCAATATACATTGCTCAATAAGAAATTAAATATTCTTTTTTTAAAAATCTCCTCCTAATTTATAAAATTAGTCATCTTGATACTTCTGTGACACTGAAAAGAGTAGGAGAGGAAAAGTTATTACATATTACTATTTGCGAACAATTAGTGAAAATACTATATTTCAAATATCAAAATATACCCAAACTCATTTCATTCGCAGAAAACAGAATATTTGCTCATTTTTTCCAATTGATTTAAGCCGATATTTGAAACTCAAAAACATATTTTAACCTCTCTACACAACTGAATTCCATACTTGATTTTTCTCCAAAATCAGTACTATACCTATATATATATATATATATATATATATATATATATATATATATATATATATATATATATATATATATATATATATATAAATATATATATATATATATATATATATATATATATATATATATATATATATATATATATATGAATATATATATATATATATATATCTATTTTTTCCGAATTTTTCCAAAACTTTCATTGTCGTTAAAATATCAATACCGTTTGGGTCAATAAGCTCCAAAACAAAAATTGACTGATGTATATATGGGACTTAATATGCTAATTGATTAGGTATAGTACTGCAGAATGCCGGCAAAAAATTTGAATTACTGGCGGTACATACATGTATGTCAGGTCTGTTAGATACATATTAGCCATTCGTACAATATGTTTGTAACTCTTATGAATGTGACTCTATGTATGTATCTATAAATTCATATATATATATATATATATATATATATATATATATATATATATATATATATATATATATATATATATATATATATATATATATATATATATATATATATATATATATATATATATATATATATGTATATATATATATATATATATATATATATATATATAATATATTTTTGATGCTTTAGGTAGAGTTATTTCACAAAATCTTATATCGTATATCAGCATAGTTTCCAAACTTTATTTTAATGGTATTCGTCATCCATCTAATGAATTAATACTCCACTCATATTCTATAGGCGCAATAATTAAACGGGCTTATCAAAGTCATATCTTCATCTTAATAGATCTAGACGTCGCTGACTTTCGGAATGCTATACTTATCTATTATAAAAGATCATCTATATTATCTCAATAACCCCTAAAATGACATTTGAAGAAAAACAGCAATAAATAGTTATTTCACTCGTTATTTTGTGTCCGGGTTTATTTTTGGAATATTGTAGTAACCCTAGACATGTACCTAACTTTAAATGAAACGAAAATAGTTCCCATATTTCCGATATTTGTTAAAATATGTTAGTCTAGTCAACAAGTGCTTTTTTGTTCATCTTTTTTCAACAGTCTCGGAAAAACATGAACGATATGTCATTCGATACGGAATAATATGTAGATGTTTTTTTGAAAAAATTGTAGTACTGCTTGCGAAAATTGTAAAAGTTATAAGCAATTTACTGAAAGATAAAAAGAGGGGTTTGGTTTTCTGAATTTGATATCTCGAAAACGATTCGAAAAGAGGAGGAAATTTCCTATGCTGAAGTTTCAACTTCCGAAACTGTAGGATCAATATTTATAATTTTCTCAGAGGGGTAAAAATACGGCCGAAAACGGGTAATCTGGCTTCCGCAAGCCACGCCCATTTTGGACACTTCAAAAATAAACATTACTTAACCATATTAAATAGGAAAATTGATGAATGAAAAAATTCAGGCACTTACTGAATAATTGAATGAACAATTATCCGGTGGCAAAAAAATTATATCACCATTTTTCAATTATTTATGCAATAGTTAATTCATTATTTTTTCTGCTTGAACATGACCATTGAAAGTGTGGTAACTGTTAAACTATAGATCTGAGCTAGTTTTGAAAGGTTTCAGAATAGATTCTTGTTGAAAAAATTCAAGAAATTTAATTTTTAAATTTTTTATTGATTATTTACGAAGTTTCAAAATAAAAGAAATTAAATAATCATAATTTTTTTTTCAATTATCTTATTAACAACGCATTTGTTTATAATAATTTTTCAGACAATAAGAAATGAAAATTTAAAACAACTTTATGCATGCAGCATCCGATGATAAAAAACGAATTTATTGAAATTATTATGAAAAAATTTGTTTTTATTTTGAAATTACGTAAATTGTTGATGAAACACTGAAATATTAAAATTTTCGAATTTTTCCAAATATTATCTAGTCTGAAGCCTTTCAAAAAGAGCTCCAAGAAAGAAAAAAAGTCTCATATTATAAGATTTACAATTTTCATGTTCAAGCCCAAATAAATTGATAATTAACTATTGCATAGCTAATTGAAAAATCGTGATAAAAATTTTTTTCCACCGGATTATAGTTCATTCACCCATCCAGTAAGTGCCTAAATTTCTTCATTCATTCATTTTCCTATTTAATATGTTTAAATAATGTTTATTATTGTTAAAGTGTCCAAAATGGGCTTGACTTGCGCAAGCCAGATTACCCGTTTTCGGCTGTATTTTTACCCCCCTGAGAAAATAATAAATATTGATCCTACAGTTTCGGAAGTAGAAACTTTAATATAGGAAATTTCCTCATCTTTTCGAATCTTCTTCGAGATATCAAAAATCTCAATTAGTTTTTGAATTATTCACAGAAAACCAAACACCTCTTTTTATCTTTCAGTAAATTGTTTATAACAATTTACGCGATCGGATTTTTAATTTTTTCAAAAAATATCTACATGCTATTCCGAAATGAATGACATCTTACTCATATTTTTCAGAGACTGCTGAAAAAAGTTGAACAGAACGGCACTTGTTGACTAGACTACGTATCTTCCGCCGTTTTCTACCTCAGCGTGTATTGTGGAAGATAGGAAATTGTGGAAGAATATTGAACACATTCTCACATGATTCATCTTTAATCCATACCTGTGTCGAATGCAATAAATACTTCGTCCTCGTTAAATCCTTGCTCTTTTGGGCCGTATTATAAAGAATAGTGGAGGCAAAAGACACCGGCCGATTGCTGCGAGAATGCCGAGATCGACGTTTAGATAAGACGGACAATTAGCGATGGTCGGGAGTAAATTAAGCAAATGCAGGTAGCTGGTCATGCCTGTCGGGGAATGGGCTATGCAAATCGAGAGGAAAATACTCGTTCTGCATCTTATTTTGTCGAGAGAAAACGCGTGCGAATCTTTATAGTCGTATTTTCCCCAAAAATAATAGATATGATCACAATTACAAAGTTTTATGTTCATTACTATTTCGGAACATTATAGATCTTGTTGAAAATTGATAAAAATAATAATTTTCCAATCAATTCTTCAGGTTCATTATATTTTGGCAGAACTATGAGTTTTCAGCTTTATATTTTATAGGTTTTTCATGAAATAACTTGTCATCGGCCTTGGGTAGAACAAATTACTGCAAAACTACCAGTTCTATAAAGTTACCTATCTACACTTATATACGTTCATAAGTAGTTTGAAATATACATTTTTATTATTAATGAATATAAAAACGTTTATGGACTCATATTTGCAGTATATAAAATTATAATTCCAATTTGTTTCTTATTCCAATTATGTGGCCCATATTTATTCTCAGGTTACGTTTTTGTTACTAACCTTCACCGATATTTTACAAATGTTCTTTTTAAACAACATATATATATATATATATATCAGGGGCGTCTAGTCAAAGGAGGCTAAGGAGGCTAAGCCTCCTCAATAATATTCCGTGTATCACTAATATATATATATATATATATATATATATATATATATATATATATATATATATATATATATATATATATATATATATATATTATATTGAATAGTCAGCATTCAGCATATTCATATTAATCAAAATCATATTATTTTATGCACCTACTTTCCTTTCAACCTACATTATATAATATAATTTATTAATTAAGATAGAAGGTATTTACATTTACTGCATTTCATTCATTTCAAGATTTGTGGCAACGCTGCGGAAGGCTTAGAAAGGTATATTCTCAACGTTCATTATGCCTGCCACAGAAAAGCAAACTCACACCACTTGAAAACAAATACTCCGAATGAATACTTCATTGAAATAGAAAACCAAAACACATGTACATGGCAACACCGATAAACTCCATATAACAATGTCGACCAATCACAACTATAGAATCTCCCTGACATCGAGTAAAGTCGTTGATTGAATCGTAGTATGATCGTAATTCGTATTCGTACTGTCTGAATAATGGACGCCGGAATCAACTCGCGTTACGCGTATTGTTTTAAAATTAGTTTGATTACTGAAATTAATTTCAAAAATTTCAATGGTGACTTAGTGGAATATTTGTTATCCCATAACTTTAGTGTCCTAAGTTATGAGGATAAAGTTTTGATAAAAACAAAAAAAACCTACCCCTGAATTAAACAATTTGGTGCAGCGTAACAGAAAACAAAACCGCGGTTTTAATACACGGAATTATGAGAGAAATCCTTGCCTAACCGGATCACAGGTAAAAAATAAATTATTTTGTTGGCAGTGTTTACTTTTTACTAGTGAAAATGTCTCTGTTTGGGGCCGCTTAGGATTCGAGGATTTAATTCTATACCTAGTTGAAAGTGAGGAATTTTTCACCGATAAAGTAACTTTAAATACAGCACGCGGATTAATATCTTATTTACAAGATAAGGAATTTATATATTTTTTAAACATCTTTAAATTAATTTTTGAACAAACAGAAATAGTTTTTCAAATCTTACAGCACAAGTTTTCAGATGTAATTTACTCACGAAATCGGCTCAAGTTTCTTTTGGAAAAAATTTCAGAATTTCGTGCAGAAGTTTATTTTAAAAAACTATTTTCTGTATTTCAAACTACTGATGAAACGACTCAATTTAGCCCAAAACGAAAGAAATTCAGTTACGCAGATATGGAGCTTCACTATAAGCAAATATTTTATGAAATTTTGGATACTATTAGGGGTCAAATAGAAATAAGGTTCTCTGATTTGAAAGAACTGCATTTCTTCGACTTACTCAATAAAAATTTGTTCACCGGATTTTCGGCTTATTTTCCAGATAACCTTTTGGAAAATTTATGTCAAAAATACACTTTTTTTGATAAGGTGGCCATAAAAAGTGAACTGTGTGTTGTTTATAATGACAATGAAATTTTGGGGCACAATGAAAATCATGTGAGGACTATTAAATATCTTTTTGATAATGATTTGAATCAAGAATTACCCCAAGTTTATAAATTTTTATGTCTAATTGTTTCTATCCCGGTGACATCGGCTTCCGTAGAGCGCTCGTTTTCCACTCTTAAGAGAATTAAAACTTATTTACGAAATTCAATGAGCCAGGATCGTTTGAAAAATATTAGTTTGTTGTCTATTGAAAAGGAATTGGTAAAACTTTCGGCGAAAGACAAAAAATTTTATGAGGATATTATAGATCATTTTGCTAACGTTAAAGATCGCAGAATCCCGCTAATCTTCAAAAATTTATAATAACTTTTTATTTGCTCTCACCAGCTGTTAACAAATTCGTTAAGTAGGTAGGTAGGTACCTATTTTGTGCAAGAAAAAAAAATTTGATGAATAGATGAATTGATTAATTGGCTGAGAAAAGTTTTTGTGAATATTGTAAATAGGAGTTGTAGGACTCAAGGTAGTGAAAACAAATTAATAGCTTAGGGTGCTTGTTTTACTTTGATTTTCTTTAAATTATAAGGCGGTTGACCTTGAAATCCTAAAATTTTTTGCCTATGGTGTATTTTTTAACACCTCTTGTAGCCTCCTCAAACCAAAACCTCACGAGCCGCCACTGATATATATATATATATATATATATATATATATATATAACAGTTCAGTTAAACATCAACAGTGGTATAAGTGAGAATTGCACAAATGGAAATAATTAGATGATTCTATTAAAAAAGAGATTTTGGAAATATTTATTTAGATTAGATCAAGTGTATCTTGGATAAAAATGCATTCAAGAATTCGACATCATTAATTTTTTTTTGAATTATACTTGCTACATTCTTCTTCGATAATATTTTCATCGTTATCCACTCATACTGATGATTCATCAATGGTTTTACTGTTCATATTTGTCGATTAGCCATCATTCAATACAAGATGAGAAGTTTGGAAGTAATTATTCACAATCCTATATAACACAGTTTAAACCTCTAAATCATTAGGTACCCAACAAAAATTAACGACAAACATATAAGTCTAATGATTACCACTGATGAATCATCATTTCAATGGAATTGATATTCATATTTCTCAATTAGCCAAATATACTGCGAATTTTAATGAAAATTTGAAATGAAAAGTTTTTCAGTTATTTTTCTCAATCCCACATCGCACAGTTAAACCTAGTAAGTGAAATCATTTCCCAGCAAAAATGAACTTCAAGGATGTATAAACAGATAACGTATTTAGAACATCACATTGATAGTAATTTATCATAAAAAACTTATTATTCTCTAAATTTGAGATTAGATTGTTAAAAATTCTCGTTTACAATAT
Source organism: Cynegetis impunctata (assembly GCA_030704885.1). Lineage (NCBI taxonomy): Eukaryota > Metazoa > Arthropoda > Insecta > Coleoptera > Coccinellidae > Cynegetis > Cynegetis impunctata. Next base: position 135,246 of record JARQZK010001577.1, on the reverse strand, counting down.
TATGACAGCTAAAGTAAGTAAATAAATATTTGATTTTGCCACTTATCAATAGATTCCGATCATTTATTATGTAAGTCATACAAGACATCGCAGCTGATAAAAGATTTATATTTGCTTAGATTCAATAATTACTGGGACCTACATAAATATATATATATATATATATATATATATATATATATATATAAAGAATAAAGTATAAGCTTTAAGATAAAAAACACTTGTCTTATGTTTCACTAAATAAAAATATTTAGATACTGTATTTAGCAGTAACGAATCGACATGTTTCGAGTTATGAACTCATTATCGAACTCGAAACATGTCGACTATTCGTTACTGCTAAATACAGTATCTATATATTTTTATATAGTGAAACATAAGCCAAGTGTTTTTTATCTTAAAGTTTATAATTTATTCTTTATAATGTTTCACCAAGTGATGTGCGATAATTCAATTACATATACATAAAATATATATATATATATATATATATATATATATATATATATATATATATATATATATATATATATATATATATATATATATATATATATATATATATATATATATACAGAGGCGGATTATCCTTAAGGCAAACTAGGCTTGTGCCTAGGGGCGCTAGGGTACAAAGGGGCGCGCGGGCGGAATTCTAAAATAGAGAAAAAATATATATTGCATAAAATATATATATTGCATAAAATATATATATATTGCATAAAATATATATTGCATAAAATTAATTGCGCCAGTAAGTAGGCCACCTACTTAGACAATAAAAAATATTTCAATTTATAGCAAAAGATAAATTTAACGGATGAGACTGACTAAAACTTACGCATACAAGCAACCTTGTTCTAATTCACATAGTTTCTGCAGAAAGGGGAAAATTTTAATAACTATGAACAGCAAGCCATGGAATTCTCACCAGCCAGAGAATATGAAAAGGATAATAAGAGGATTCGGAAGAAAAAGCTCACAGCAGATGAGCCTCCGAAGATATTACTTCTTCAGTATCTGGTCGGGACACATTCAGAGTGACAGTATTTTAAGTGATTATAGACTGACTTGTGGTTGATCTTCAAAAGAGACGAGAATCATACAGTAATTTTTAAAGTAAATTTTCAATTTTAAACAACTTGACCAATTGAGTCGAGTTACGATAGTAACAATGTATTTCGGTGATTTAGAAAAGTATTTTGTGGATGAATGTATCCACTTCTTACGTTCTTACTTAACAACGGTAGCTCGAGACGGAAAACTGCCCCGAACAACCAACGCAATTTTAAAGCTTCTGAGAAATGAAGAACTTGAAACAATTTATCCAAACGTTAACAAAGCTTTAAAAATTTTGTATCGACGGCAGTCAGCAATTGTAGTGGTGAGCGGAGCTTTCCCTGTCTAAAGAGAGTGAAAAATTATCTTCGCTCAACAATGACAGATATCAGATTAAATTCGTTAGCAATACTTAACATAGAATTAAACTAATTGCAATCTTTAAACTATGAAGATGTTGTTGACAATTTCGCAAGACAAAAATTTAAGCGCCGAAATTTTTAATTTTTTTTTAGTTTGCCATTTAAGCTGTAACAGCAAGTGAAAACAGTGAAAATTAGCAACTTTAAAGTCGAGCGTAAAAAGCTGCTTAATTTAACATACATACCATTATAATTTCATTTTTGGATGGAAAGGTAGGTATATGTAGTAACAATTATCTAAATTTAAAATATATTTTTCACATACATGTATATATAATTCTCAAATACTATTTTTGCTATAAGTATCCTTTTTCAGATTAAAAAATGGTTTCTATGAAAAAAACACAAATTATTTGGTTTTATTCATCAGTTAAATTGCAGAAACTTTGGTTTGGTTATGAGTGAAAACATAATTAATCAACATTTTGGATTTAAAGTGGTCTCTGTGAGTTGAGAAATCACCATTGTGTATAATTGAAGATCTTGAATTTGACTGTATTTCTCCTTTATTCGAATGAAATTGAAATTTAGATATACTTGAGTTATTCGAATTTCCACATTCTATAATATGAGTGATTTTATCAACAAATATGTTATAAACCGATGAAGTGCCATCAGTTATTTCATGATATTGATTATTCCATACGTACTCAAAGAGTATATTTTGGTGAACTCTTCCGTCATGTGCATGTACGCTACAAATAAAGTTTCCTTTATAATGCAAAGTTTAGACGTGTGAATCGAAGCCGAAGGCATTTAATTAATCCACAATACAAAAACTTGTTTTCGGATGCAATGAACTTTTAGCCTTATTCAACGCTGACGGTTCCGGTCGAGGGACTTTGTAGATATGTTTTGTGACAAGTTAATCCAAGAAACCAGCGATTCCAAGGATAAAATCGACGAAGAAATGTGTATAAGTTTAAGATTTTGAAGGAACTGTGGTAGTGGATTATTTTCTCGATTTTCGAATATTAAACATTTGAACTTTTCCGATGTTATTTAAAATATTAAAACAATGGTTAATTTAATAATTTACACATTTATTAAAAGAAATAACGCATGACGCACGTTTCGGTGGAACTTCACCTTCTTCAGATGCTAATGGCAAAATACTGGGTGAAAATCTTTATCAACTATATTGAATAATTCAAATATTGCTTATGGAGGCTGCATTAAAATGGTCGCATTGTTTTGATGTACTTTTCTCGAAACAATCTTTTCTATGAAACATAGAAATTTCTTAGAAGATATTGCAACTGTTTCAGAAATTATAGTATTCGATAATTAACTACAAAAACTATAATGTTTTTCATTTGTAATGAAAAAACAAATGAATTAATATTGATTGAAGAGGAATAAATGAACTTCTAGCTCATAGGTCTTAGCAATAACTTTTTAATGATGTACTACCCTTGATAGTGCAACCCTTCCCTTGGGCAGGAAAGCCATCCAAATAGTCCATTTTTCATCATATTTTATCTCCTTAATAAAAGGCGCATTCACATTTATTACTTTCATTGTTTATCTTGGAGAAATCACCCAAAGCGATAATTGCAGATTACCTTTGATTTTTGTTTCATTCAAAATCAAATCTAAAGATGAACGATGATAAATATTAACTCGCTTTCAATTTTTGATGAAAGAGTCGTTTCTTGAACTGATTATTCATCCAGAGTAGGATTTCTCAAACTATGGGCTATGGCCCAATGATGGGCTTCGGTCACCCGCCTGGTGGACCACGGGGGCCAAGGATTCAACTATGATTGAACTGAAAATTGAAAAAAATTGTGTTTGTCAGCTCCGACGCACAGCTGGAGTTTACTCCAGTCGTGCGTCGTCTGTATGTATCTATTGTATGTATCTATGTATGTATTTATGTATGTATGTTTGATTGATGCATATATCTTTTATATTTTATATTATATATTATGTTATTAAAATTATTGTTGGATTTTACGCCGCATATATTAAGGTATACCGGCAACAGTGTATGCGTGTAGGTATAGGTATATATGATACAACACAAACAACAGCAACCTAACCGTCGATTTGTGTTTTGATTTCTGAGTGTAGTTTATTTATTTATATGTAGTGATAGCTTTTTATATTTGTGCACAACAAAATTATTAATTGATTGCAGTCAATAAAATATTGAAAGATATTAAAACACTGACGCACGACCTGAATATAGTATAAACTACAAAAAGAAATATTCTGATTAGTATGCAATTTTAATTTTATATAAGCTACAGAATTGATTTCAGTAATAACGGTTTACTATCCACAAAAGTTGATTGCGTGGACAAGTTTACCTATTAGAGAAATTAATAGAAATTCGCAGAAATATGATAGTACGATGAAATGACTTTTCCAAACTTCTAGGCCCGTCTAGCTGTAGGCTGTCCCACATTAGCGCTCCTAACGTTCTATTTGTGCGAACAGCCTTTTTCATCGTTCCTCAATATTTTGAAGTCAAGAAACAGACTGCAAGAATTGAAACAAGAACTGGCATTGTAAAGTATTTATTCGAATATTAAAAAAAGCATGCAGTCACTCTCATCACATTGGATAGATCCAAAAAATGCATTTATCTTAATCAGAAAAACTTATATAAAACTTGTCACATTGAATAGATTTTAAAAAATGCATTTATCCCAATTAGAAGGACTTATATATAAGTTGATAGGGGGACCACGGAAAATTGCTCAAAAAGGTTTGGAAAACAACCCTGATCTAGAGGAAAGGCTCAGTGAAAAATGTAAACGTTTATTTCTGTTCCACTCTCAACGAGACATAATGCTATTGCGTACCACAAATTGTCCTGGCTCACAGAATTTTGACACGAAATATGGAACAATGATATTGTGCGTGAGGTGAAACTAAAGAACTGGTAAAATGATCACTTAGCATAATTATTCACATTAGGTGTAGGTACATTAAAAGTGAGAAATCCCGCTTAACCGGTAAGTGACCATTGTTTACAAGAACTTCTTTATAACAGAAATAATGCCAGCAATCACCTTTCGAAGTTTGTGGAAGTACTTTTGAATCATCCTCTATTTCTACTAAGCTAAATATTTTGAACATAAAATTTATGTAGATGAAACAGTAGCTGTTTGTGACTCAGGAGACGTAACATTCTACAAAACATGATAACGAATGCATTATCCAGCAACTCAATAATTCTCCTGTCCCTAAATTAGCTTGAAATTAGCTATTTGACATTCCAAACTGATACATTCAGACAAACTGAAATTCAAATTTCAAAATGTGAAGGACGAGAATATATAAGTTTCAGAATTGATATAACTGAGAGCATCATGAATTCTGGATTGATGCTATATGGAACGTCACGATATCTACCTACTATAAATATTTCCAGTACATTGCCGCGAAAATATAAGAATATCATAAAATGCAATTTTCATCATCGATACTCACGAATACTCTTTATTTATTATAATTAAGTTTCAATTATAAAGTAATTATTTATGACTAAACAATTACAAGCATATTGTATCGTTTGAAATAACGTAAACAGTATTTGAACAACAATTTTATTGAGGTTCAATGTCGTTAGACCCTTTATAAGGAATTAACTTAAAATATAAAAACCTAGTGCAGGTCTTCCTACATCAGACAAATGCAAAACTGGATAAAGCAAAATCCTAAATATACCTATGGTTGGGAAGTTTTTAAATAGAAATAGTTTTATTCACTCACTTCGGAATTTTTATTATTAATTTATTATTATTATTTTCCTACATTCTAATATCTTCATTTTCTCTCACATACAATTATGAATGTAAATGTCTAATATTTTATTTGGAATCTTTCAAATCCTTAATTTTTCAATTAGGTTCTTCAATAATTTTATAATACAATGAAATGAACTAAAATATTTTTTATACATGCCACGATAAGGTTGAATTTCAACTTATCTCACTCAATACGCGAAAGTGTCTGTATCCTTAGCATAAATGCGAAGATGTCCACATGTTAATAGAAGAAGCCATAAAGAATTCATTAATACCAGCAGTCCTACCGAATACCTACACTCACTTAGCCTTTTGCAGCTTTAATATAAGAAATGCTGGTGCTCAGACATTTTGCGCTCCTCTTTAAGACATATTTAGTAAACTATAACTAAGGATTCTTATCCGTGTACATTCGAAAAACAAGTGCACACATGGTTATTTATACAGCAAGTGAAATTCGTTTTGATTCGTTACGCTAAGTCTAAATATGTCTTCGAATAATACTATGTTTACTGTATTTGATCAGGAAAATAAGAGGAAACCGATTGTTTAAGCGATTCAAGATATTTCTTTTATATGATATGACAAATATGAGTATATTGTTTTAAGTGGTACTCCTTGATGTTTTCATCCGGAAAAAGAACTTTTAGTCGGCAAACCAATCTCTGGAAAAATATCCCTATTCGTTGGTCGGTTTAGTTAGAACAGCTCTGCTGATTCGTGCAAATTTCGAAAAAATTTACCTAATTCATTTCATCTTTTTCATTTTTCAGTTCAGGAAATACTAAATTTACATATATATATATATATATATATATATATATATAAATATATATATATATATATATATATATATATATATATATATATATATATATATATATATATATATATATATATATATATATATATATATAATATATATATATATATATAATATATATATATATATATATTTGATAGCTTGGAAATATCGACTTGATTAGACTTGAGAGAAATTGTTTGATCGGGATGTAAGTCATTAAAATTTGAACTGCCGGAAAACTCTTTATTGAAGAAATTACCTAGCTTTCGGTCATTTGCATGTCCATCATCAGGGTACTACAAAAACAATATAAAACCAATATATGGTAAGACCAAATGTCTCCTTAATACTTACTCTCAATGTGAGTTAACCAAAAACAAAAAACATATTGAGTCATTGTAAAAATTATAAAATGAAATGAACAAAATTCATCGATGTGTTTTTTGTTCATTTCATTTTATAATTTTTACAATGACTCAATATGTTTTTTGTTTTTGGTTAACTCTCATTGAGAGTAAGTATTAAGGAGACATTTGGTCTTACCATATATTGGTTTTATATTGTTTTTGTAGTACCCTGATGTCCATCACATGCAAATGACCGAAAGCTAGGTAATTTCCTCAATAAAGAGTTTTACCGCAGTTCAAATTTTTGTGACTTACATCCCGATCAAACAATTTCTCTCAAATATATATATATATATATATTTTTTTTTTCTCAGGGGACCTACAGTTTTACGTCGGTTCCGAACGGCCAACGGACTTGAAACTGAGTCATTACCCAACAGTCAATCATATTTAGAACCTCTAAATTTCATTGGGCATACACTACACCCAAGAGCAAGATGGGACTCGAAACCACAATCCTTGGTTTACAAGTGATACACCCTACGACTGGGCTACCGAGGCCTCTTAAATATATATTATTTGTGCGAAAGAATTTAAGTGGATTTACTTTTCGAAGTATTTTTCGAGGAAAGGTCATCCATACTTTCCATTTTACTTAAGAGGGTGGGGTTGATTTATCTATTTCTTACTTCATACAACAACCGCATTGGGAGGATCGGTTATTAGGTTACTAGGGTTGAAGATTTTTAAAACGAATATATTCAAAGTAGTAATCTTCATGATTCAAGTTTCATTGAGCATGAGATTTTAATTCTGCATCATATTTTGACAATCTGAAATTAGTCTACTCGGATTACACTATGCCTGACTGTTGGTTTTCTTAAATTAAAATATAAATTAAAGTATAAAATTACTAACATTATAAGTTGTAATTTCTTTGGTAAATTAACAATGGTATAGCAGTGAACTTATGGAATGTATTGAAATTTTATTGTTTTCAGTCACAGTGTAGGCCACAAATTTCCTTTTACATTCACCATCTAAGAAACCTTGAAATTTGAAAAAGATTATTTGTAATTGAACTTTATTAAAAGTATTACCCAAACAATTTAACTCAACTAATCAATAATCTGTCATCTGACAGAGTGATAAATCAATATTCTAGGAATATACCAAAAAATATTCATGGAAAACTGTATCTTCAGTAATAAAAATAAAATTGCTTAGGGATTGCGCAACATGTATAATAAGTGATATCCAATCCAAAGAAACAAATTAACAAAAATATGGTTATATTTCGCCATCTTATCTCCTGTTTCTCTCAATATAACTGTTGATGACCTAAGAAATATTTCTCCATTGAAACGTAAAATACCAGTGTGAAACTTTGCGACCAGGTAAATATGTTAATTAGCGTTGACCACGTACGATTTTATTTTTAGAGTTCCTCTCAAGGCGTCACGATGATAATTCTGATATTGATCTTGACCATCAATCCCCATCGGAAATGATTCGGGGATGGAATCAGTGCTGACCGAAACTCAAATCAAGGTTCGACTGTGCTTTCTCGTACCAGGGACGAATCCCAAAAATTATGGTTATGCTGCAAATATACATATTGAAGTAATCAGTTAATAATCAGCAATATTTAAATTCACAGATAATTCAGAAAGATGATAGCCCTTTTAATGAATTATTTGAAATTAGATAATAATAATAATGACTTTTATTCAAAAAAACAAAGCAATTTACATAAATAAATTTTCCAAATAATGAACATTGAACATTCTTGTTTTAATAAAGTTTAGGTTTGGCGCATGTCTAGCTTAAAGCTACTCAACTGAATCGAACGAAAACTATAAAATAATAGTTTTAGATACATTTGTCTGCCATAAACTGAATATAAAAATCATACAGCTCTATTCAAATTACTACACTATTATTTAATTATTATAAATATTACACAATTAATTTATTAAAAAAAAAATTTTTATAATATAAACATATTAAATATTTTAAAATATTTCACGACGTTTTATTCGCTTAGTTATTCCGATTGAATAAATGGGTCTTGCAGGGCTTAAATTAAGATAACTTTTCGGTATTAAATTATACTGCTTTACAGCGTTTTATGAAAAGGATCGTTTGAAAATTACAGTGGTATGCAGCGGCATAGTCAACTTTTTCACATTTCTAATATTAACATTATGTATGGCACGCCTAAATATTAAACGCTCTTTAATAGAATTAGGTGAACAAGGATTGCTCAAAATTTTTATTAAATAACAGAAAAGATGCAGAATTCTTCGTTCATTCATCTTTAACCAATCAAGATCTTTATATAGTTAAATGTAAAAGGTGATCAAATTTGCGCAAACCACAAACAAACCTTAAGCAAGCATTCTGCACCCTCTGTATTATGCGATTTTTGCTTTCCAGATCTAAACAAAATCCATAAACATAATCATAGTAAGTAAAATTAGACAAGACAAGAGTTTCACATAAGCTTTTTTTGAGAGATGTATTTAATATGTGCCTGTCTGTATAAAAAACTTTCAAAGCGGAGAATGATTTCTATATTAACCCTTTTGGGTGTTCTTTAAGATAATTCTATTTTTTATAATAATGCTGATATACCTATAGGAAATAATATAGGGGAGATTGGTATAGTGGGACATGGTATATACCTAGTGGGATAAAGCTCCAAACAGGCAACCATATGTAGTGATGAGCGATATCGTGAATTTCAAATCACGTTGTGAAACTTGACTGTGACTTTTAAATATCAGTGATTTAAAAGAGTGACGTGATCCACGGAGACGAATTGTAAATTTTCTGATAAATACAAGCATTTAATTTGAAGTATCGTAAATATTTAAAGAAAGGAAATTAGTATGTTGCATGAGTTAAAGTGTTTATTTAACTATAAACAGCTTAAAAAAAAAGAATTATATATAACTGTAATGAAAATTATAATCAAATTTTCAAGAAAATATAACATGAAGCATAAGAAAATAAATAAAAAACTATTTGTTGGATCCTGAAGGATAATTTCACTTTGCACAAATTACAGGATGCATTGTTTTCATCGACCTGAGTGAAGAATGTCCAAAGCTCCCTAGTTTTACGCATATTCATCTTAAAAATTATTTTCGCACACTTCACGGGGAAATAATAGTCAAATATTAAGTATATTATCTATAATATCAAATATAGTAACGATATTAAGAACGAAGTAACAACTTACGACTTAAGATATTCAATTCATATCAAATATCAGTAGCAATATCAGGCACGAAGTCGCGTATCACCCTGAAATATCGCCAAGCAGATATCACATCTTGAACTGTGACATCAATTCACGCTTTTTATCACATCTTTGAACTGTGATATCAATTCACGCTTTTTATCACATCTTTGAACTGTGATATCAAATCACGCTTTTTATCACGGGAAGGGAACTGTGACTACCTGTGACTTTTTGATATCAGTGATTTAATCACAGTTCGTGAAATATCGCTCGACACTAACCATATGCAGCTTGTATTACAGTCTTATGTACTACTTTCGTTTGAACAACAATTGGTTTAATTACTGTACCTTATAACCTCCATTTCAGTTTGAATCATTATTGTGCGCATCTAAAGCTATATTTCGTCTATAGTATTTTTCGTTATTTCTTGCTGAATATTAACTATTAAGTGTAACAGTTTGATTTGGATTGTTAAGAAGGCATCATCAAAAATATTTAATGATTAAAATATGTTTTTATTGAGACTAGCTGTTTTTTTCATAAAAAATTGTTGATCGCGTGTCAGTAGTATATACTGGGACTAGTTGCATAGGGGGACTGTCCCAGTATATACCATCGTTTAATTTTTAAATTCTAGGTATGAACCACTGCTTTTATAGCAGATACCAAAAAGAAAGTGGCAACATAAGATAAAATGGAAAATATGAATATCAGTGAAAATGGTCATAAAACTCTTGCAACAAATATGGAAATGGCTGTAAATGAGGTGAAATCGAGTGGAAAGGCAGTTAGGGCTGCTGCAAGGTTTAATGAAGTAACCATCTAGTATTTTAATAGAAACTCCAAACATATTGGAGTCTACTAGCTCCTTCATCTCTACTTATAAAATTATTTATATTAATTTCAACCACATCTCTAGTTAATAAAGGTAGATATTTATATTTCAAATTATAAATTGGCTTCAAGTGTCACAAATATATCAAATAATAAGTATGGTCAACATGCTTCCAGTAGTGAATCTATTACCAAGAATCTTCATCACTGGCGATTTTTATTATTTAATGAATTCAGAAAACGTTTAGCTAAGTATTCATTAAAATATGAATATTAATTATGTTTCTCTAAGTGATTATCAAAAAATTAGTGTCTGTTATTGAAGATTGTTATTTTTAAAATTATATCCTATTCGGAATTATCTCCACATATTTTTATCAAAGCTTTACATTTTTGAATATATAATTAGGTAAACAGAATAAGTTCAACCTAGAATAAGATCGTTATGAATTGTGGTTTCATTCATCTCGAGTAATCCGTCCCTGAATTCGGTATTCCGAAATATATACTACCTTGACAATTAATTAAATAAAAGTGAATGGGTAGAAAACACAATAAAAACGCAGGCGACCAAAGATACCGGATCCCCGCCCTTCAAAGGGGCCGCCGGAGAAAAATCGAGAGCGATTAGAGGAACTTGTGAGTCCGGACTGGCGGTATTTCTATTAAAAAAGATGTTGGGAATTTGCGTATGTCTATGGTTAATTCTCGCTTCGGCTTATATAAATAACTGCCGATTTCGATGGAACGACACGATTAGGCGTCAAACAAGATTCCTTTCACTTCTCTGAGGAACGTGATGAACGGCCAACGGTTCAGATGTGTTAGAAAAAAACATGATTACTTAACACCTAAGGATGCAAGAACGTGGTATTCTCAGAAATTAATAGGGATATTAAATTGGATGTCCAAAATTCGCTTCTATATTTGAACTTATTCATACTTCTGAGCTGAAATAATAACTTATTTTGGCGATGCATATCTACTGAAAATATTTTTGAACTTATTCACACTTCTAAGTTGAATATAATAAATTATTTTGAGCTTGAACAGCAAAACTTCTTCGTGGACCAGGGTTGTATTTCCTCTCATTTTAATTTTTTCAACGCATAAGACTGAATAAAAATAGCAGTGGTGAGAGAAAACATTTAAAACCGTCAAACATCAACCGAATTCAGACTTCTCTAACTATATTTTGAGTGGCTGTAGTGATGCGCAATGCTTCAAAATCCTCAGAACCGTTTGAAATTTCAATATAAAAATTGCGGCTGCGGATTAAGAAATCAACTGGAACTCAATGGACACTTCCCTCGTATAATCTCAATTTACGTACCAAAATTCAATCTGTGTTTTTAATATATATATATATATATATATATATATATATATATATATATATATATATATATATATATATATATATAGGGTAGAGAGAAAGTCTGGCAACAAGGTTTTTAACGATTAAATAGGTAATCATCAAATTTTCCTCAGAAATGGATTGTGTAATTAAGTGGCCGGCAAGATCTCCCGACTTTACTCCATTTTATATCAGACATAACTGATTCAAAAACTCTCAAATGTCTTGAGATACAAAAAATTTCTCTATAAATGATAAACAATTCTATTCGAAGCTTCAAATACAGATTGTATTATTGCTAAGACACAGGTGGCCAACATTGTGAGTTCCCGTTATAAGGAAACTATTAATATTTTTGTAAGTTAGTATGAATTAAAAAATTACATATTGTGTGTCTTGGAAAATTGTTTCTTTTATTTTTTTCAGTAATGTGGTCTTCTGTATTTTTGAAAAGAGGACGAAATCAGCTTTTCTACGATATATCACTCGACCTACTGTGCTATTTCAAAAAATTCAAGATGGCGGCAGTACACTGAATGCTGACGTCACTCAAGTTCGACAGGACCTCTGAAAAACGAAAAATACTAAAATTTGATAATTATACGTTTAAACGTTTTGATGAAAATACCTTGTTGCCAGACTTTCTCGCTTGAAGCAAAACAAAACTATCCAAATTTGGTTAACTTCAGTCAAACTTCTGGGAAAGAGAGTGGCAGGGAGGTGCATGAGCGGAAAATAATTATGAGCAACATATACAAAATTCGGCCTTCTTCGGCTTTTTCGAGGGTTTTTATTTGGCTCGCCACAACAGCCTCTCATAGTTTTAATTTGGAGGTTAAAAATTTGTATGTGAAAAAAATTTCAATGATGGGAAATACAACTGCACTGGCGGAGCTCTACTGCTAACAGATTTTTGTCATTTTCAGTAAAATAGTTTCGTAATACATCTTCAAATCGCATATTGGAAAAGGTTGCCATGATATTTCTACTCATTGGGCGATTAACTATAACAAACTGTAGTTGGGATATTATACAACTCACTATACCTAAGTGTTTTCTTATAGTTCATCAGTTTCTTAGATAATAATGAAATAGAACCTCGAATCAAACAAAACAATACTTTACTAGTTTGACTCTGTATCAACAGGATCGTAGGATTACTTTTTGTTCTTATTTCATCATAAGATAAGATTTTTGAAACTTCTCTCACGTGTTTTGTAACTATATAAAATTCTACTCAAAAGACCTACTTCGCCGGATACCACAACATTCTGTGGCCATAAAGATGCCGACATGAGACATGCATGAAACTATGGAGGTGCGGTCCCGGGAGGAGATAACCCGTCGCATAATTTCCGTAATTCGCAATTGTGTATGCAAATACAGCGAGAGAGAAAGAGAGAAAATATCGTTCGACGGTGGCGTGCCATGTCAGATAAGTCGGCGTGCTTGCCGTGCTCGTAATCATGTCGATGAACACGCCGATAGTCCCAGTGACAGAACGCTGGAACAGAACGGCATAGAAAAAAAACCTTATCGATGATCGCACACATAGATGTCTCACATATACCTGCCACATACACGATAAGGGAAGTAGGTATGTCAGTGTTACCTATTAAAGTCAAAATTTTTATATCCTGTTCCTCTCCGCAATTTAGTTCTTTGGTATTCTCACGAAACACTTTATTCTACAAAAAGGAATATTTTTCAATAAAAAATTGATTCATTTCGCCATTGGAATGGCTACGTTGTCCATTCTCTGAATTAATCTGAGAAAATGGGAAATAGTTTCTCGCCTCTTCCTTTCGCAGTAGGCCACTTCTAGCAGTACTCTGTCCTTTTTTTATAGAGTTTCATATTGCCGTGTAACTGAATTTAAATATCACACTTCGCGTAAACATTTGGCAACACCGCCCCCTATGTAGGTATATTTAATCAATGGGATATAAAACAGAAGGAAATTATATGAAATGTACAAACATGTCACTGTATTAAATATTCAAAAAATACTGGTAATACTGGGCGGGACAGAATAAATTCGATTTTGTTAAATAGTGTGAGCAAATTCTCACCTATTTTGTACATAATAATAATAACAATTTAAGGTGTATGGTTGCATCCGGACGCCACTGGAAATTTCGTTCACAAATTATTGATAATAGAAATTCTGTATTTCAGTCTTAAATTTCTGTTATAACATTTTGTCATTTAGTTTCCCAAAATGATGAGTTGAAAATGACAGAAAACAACCTACGTATAAAATTCATAGTTTTTCATCTATTGTCACTCACGATTTGAATGTAATTATATAATAATAGGAGTTTAAAATTGAAGTATTTTTTCACCTGGTCAATCAAGAATGATATGTTCGATTCAAAGATATGTTTGTGGGGCAATAATTATAATTATTTCAAATGAAACACTCAATCAAACCCCTTCATTGTTTGATTCTTCGAGGAAATTTTACGTTGAACCACATGAAAATATTCTAACAGTCATCTTTTATCGAATATTGATTTTTTCATTTTTCAGTTGCTATGATAATCACAATCACAAAGCTCAACCAAAACTAGAAATAAATATTTGGTTCTATATAATTGCTTTTCTTTGTTTTTATAGTTTCAATAATCTTCATGTTCTCTCCTTTCTTCGTCAGCAAACAGATAGATTACACATGGGTTCTCATTTATTCTGTTTTTTAAGTGGAAGTGAAATCTTCATGACAAATATAAAATTGAATTCTGAGAATAATTCAATCTGACATGTTCTTTTTGGAATAGAAAGAATTTTATTTCCTGAATTCCTGAATCTCAATATATCATTCCATCTAATTTACATTTAACTCAAAATTCATAATCTGCCGTTCTGTTTGTTAGGTTCACTTTTATTCTATCATTTTTCAGTTGCTATGATGATCAAAATCATAAAGCTCAACCAACACTACAAATAAATAATTGGTTGTATATAATCGCTTTTCTTTGTTTTTTATAGTTTCAATCATCTTCATGTTATCTCCTTTCTTCGTCAGCAAACAGATAGATTACCTACACATGGGTTTTCATTTATCCTCTTTTTTAAGTGGAAGTGAAACCTTCATGACAAATATAGAGTTGAATTCTAGGAATAATTCAATCTGACATGTTATTTTTGGAATAGATAGAATTCTATTTCCTGAATTCCTGAATCTCAATATATCATTCCATCTAATTTACATTCAACTCAAAAATCATAATCTGCCGTTCTGTTTGTTAGGTTCACTAATGACTGAGTCAAGGATTGTCCTTTTATGATATGTATATATAGGAAGCTAATATATTCTAATAATTTGATATAAAAAACGAGTACCTAAGCAGCAGAGCTCCATCAGTAGAGTACCATTTTCCCCTCAGAGAAAATGAAATAGAGAAAATCATGCTGGTTAGTCCTACCCCATCATGCATCGCGTATTAAGTTAATGCGGAGCAGGTCCAGATGCAAACGAAAAATGGGCGTAGCGATCGCGTCTACAAAAATACATGAAACGTGAACGTTAAAATGGCGGCGGTTGAGGAAAAGAGGTGAAACCCACAAGGAATTATATAGCAACTCAATCTACATACCGATTTAAGCCCTCTAACTCAAGCTGCAGAAATATCTACGTAAAATAGGTGGAAATTGGAGAAAAGTTCATAACTTCAAAATGAACTTCAGTATAGCATCAACTTAATCAACATACAAATTTTCAATTCTCTAACTCTATTTGAAGAGGTTTGAGGGTTGAAAAAATCGGAGTGGAGTTTTTTAGCACTCTTAAAAATCCTAGAAGGTTGAATGTCGGATATGTTTTTCATAATCAATTTTTGTCACATCAATTTGAATGATTTCCCCTCTTGTACCTTCCTGCCATTATCTTCCTTAACTGTATTGATTTCACCAAAGTTTGATATATAGTGAATTACAGCTCATTTCAACTGCTCAGAACAGCTGGAGATGCCAGTAGGTACGCACTGGGGACATAAAAAAAAAAAATATATATATATATATATAGATTAGGTGCCAATAGCAGACAACAACAACAAAAAATTATCGAGGTCCAGGAGGCCTAAAACGAACATAAAACCGACTCCAGCGCTTCACTGTTAACACGGTAAAGTACAGAAGCCATACTTATTTATTTTTGGGTAAACTACCACCAACAATACTAGCTCTCAATCATTTATAAATTGAATTGTTGGGTTGTAGGCTTCTGTGATGTGTGTCTCGGTTCCGCATGGCCGGATCAAATAAATACGTTAAATGTCGTTTCGATCAAATTTTATTTTGACGAACAATTTGTAAACACCCTTTCGTGATAAGTCATAAAATTTGAATTTGCAAACCACACTTTTTCTCGTTACGACTTGTGATGTATTTCCCTTTGCACTCAGGAGTATTGGAATATAATGAAATGAAGACCGCAATGTATAACTCAACAGTTTATTCTTTTTAATTAATTCACATGTAACACCATACGCATACACTATTAATTTACATCAGCCATAGGGAACCCACACATCGCACAAGCGCACAACGCAATAGGCGCAACAATTCAAATATTTATAGTACACATTCCACTTCTTCATGCAATTTTTCCCTGTGAAAATTTCCTCAATGAAAAAAATTAACGCTAAATCTGCACATTGCAATGAGTTCCTCATAACAGTGGATACCAATAAATTTTTATTAGAAATCTGATTAAACATAAACGTTGTACAATACCTGTTGCGCCGTAGCAACATCCTTTCGGGTCCGGGTTCGAAGCTATACACGCGGGTCCCAACGCGTTTGATTTTTTATTTTGTTCTATTAAATTTTTTTTATCTCCTTAAATTAACGGCTTTGCCCGTAAGAAAAATTAAAGACTATATATAAGGGTAAGTGGAGGACAGTTGGACCGGTAGGATAGAGACGGACCACTGTTCATAATTCCAAATTTATTCAGCAGATGATGCTTTTCGATGATGTTAACTTTAGTTACAGGGCATTATGTAAAAGAAATCGATTAAAACGCGTAAGAGCGAAAACTAAGTGAAAATTAACAATTTCTTAAAATTTTCGGGCCGTAAAGTTTTAGGCGACTAGATTTGTGAAGATATTGTGACCCATGGGCTAAGTAAAACGTATATATTTTAAAGTTTCACATAATTAGTTTCCTAAAGAATGTTTATAACCTAACAAACAGACTATCTAACGTTACACGTGGTAAATATACAATAGTGACATTATTTTTAGTTTGCTGAGATGCCTGTGTATATAAAAGAGAACAAGTTGCTCATCCCAGAGGCTATTGGACAGAGGAAAATTTGCAAGAAGCAATTGGAGCAGTGATACTCTAACCAAAATGATAATATTTTGCTGTTTGCCGCCACATACTACACATTGTTTACATACGTTGGATCATGCGTTTTTTAAATCCCTAAAGACGCATTATCATAATGCGCGCAACTGTTTTTTGAAATCAGACGCTTCTCGTAAACTAACCAAGCTGCAATTTGGAAAATTACTAGGTAAATCTTGGAATACGGCAGCGACCGTAGAGAACGCAGTATCAGCATTTCGTTCCACTGGAAGAGCCCCATTCAATCCTAATATGCTTCTTGATCAAGCCTTCATCCACAATCCGGTGTCCAATGCTGCAGAAAGGATGCTGCAGGATATAGAACTCGTGAATAGAAACGCCGTTGATCAAGCAAAAGTAAGCACGTCTAAGGAAAACGCTGAAGAAGAACGAACTTTTCAACAGGAAACACCTGGAATGCTATATCGTGCCCAGGGGGTATCAACTATACTAAATTCAGTGAAGAATGTTGAAAATAAGTAGGAAATGATCCAATCTAAGCCAGAAAGAGTATAAACAAAAATTTAGAAGAAGAAAATGGGAAGAAAAAACTTGTAGAGAAAAAAGACTCGCCAACTATTGACCTCTTTTGACGCCGATTCAGGAGAAGAACATGAACAAGTTGTTTTAAATGACGAAAAAGAAACTGAAGATGAACTAGAAGACTATGAAAATGAGTATGCATTAGATGATTGCATTAAGTGCTTTATATGTGGTTGATGGCTGCAAGAGGGGTGTACATCCTTCTTAAATTTGTATGTCTTGTGTGGAAAACACAGCGCCAAGGAAAAATAGAGATGAATGAATGGTTATCCATCTCTCCTCGTAGGCATGGTCCGTCTCTCCTACACTGTAGAGGAGAGATGGACTTTCGCAGACTTGTATATTTTAATTTCTTTTTCATCAAATGCATTAGATAACTAGTTTCGTTTGTGTAAAAAAATAATTCTTAAAGAATTTTCCTTTTCAATATTATTTTTACATTCATGTAACATTTATCAATAACGAGATATATTTGGGTTATTAAAATGTGGTCCATCTCTCCTCCACTTACCCTAACTATAAACTTTCATTAAATAAATATTAACACAGGAAAAAGATTAACTAAAACTTATAAAAATAGTTATGATATATTATGAACAAAAATGTTGGAAATTAATGATATCAGGTAAATATACCGTCACAGGAATTGAAAGATATGAAAAGAATAGTGTTAGGTATTATTTCGGTAAAGCTACTAGGTACTGGATGAGTAATTGTCAACCGTAATAAATTTTAGCAAATCTTTCACTGACTTAATATTTTTAATTTTGAGAGAAACCTCTTTGAAGAGATGACAATTGATAGGAAAGTCTATCTGAAATATCACCTTCGTATATTTCTCGAATTTTTCCGCCATTTTGTGTATTACTCTAGAATTTAACAGAACTTCTGTATCCAAAATATTGAAGTTAATGGCTATTTGATGTGAACTGATTGTTCTACTTTGTAACTGGCTGATAATAATATCCAGGGTCTCATAAAAAACTCCAACTCTAAAAATATCTTCAGCAGTTTCAAAAACGAAGTCGTTTGCATCTTCATCAAAAAACGTTGGCGTTTGCGTTTCTAGAATTATAGGTAGGTACCCCATTTACTTGTCGTAATATCTTCCACGTTTCTCATATCTAAAAATTCTTCTCCTCAAAAATTTTCTGTTTGGAGCAAAAAATTATTTATTTCCTTTTGTTATTCTATTTTTAATATCCCTTTCTTGACTACCACTGTTATCTATATCCACTCCTAAATATGTATAAATTATTTTTGCACATCCTCGTCCTCCTCTCTATATCCGTTATCTCCATAACCTTATTTTTTTTCTATTTTGATACTTTTTCAATGTTTCGTTCAAAATATCCACATTCCTCTGAAATGCAATTTTCGAACCTGCCATTAAAA
The DNA here is from genome assembly GCA_030704885.1 of Cynegetis impunctata. NCBI lineage: Eukaryota > Metazoa > Arthropoda > Insecta > Coleoptera > Coccinellidae > Cynegetis > Cynegetis impunctata. The sequence goes on along the minus strand of JARQZK010001577.1, from coordinate 116,117 downwards.
GAATGTCATCTGCAAAAGCCAATGTTGAAGCCTTCACCATTTTCCTATCAGAGTTCTCATTTTACCCTTCGTCTCTTTTATGACCTCATCCAAAAATACTATTAAAAGTGCCGGGCTCAAAACTCCTCCTTGTCTTATTCCTTCTTTGGTCTGGAAACCTTCCGATCTCATATTCTTGTAGGCAACACAATTCAGAGTTTCGCTGTATACACTTTCTATGGATTGCACTAGCTGTTCTGTGATTTCTCTCTTCCTCAATAGTTCCCATATTTTATCTCTCCTCACTCTATCAAAAGCCTTCACAAGGTCTATGAAAACAAAAAACGCCTTCCTACCAGTTTTCTTCTCTTTCTGTATAATTTGTTTAACCGAAAATACATGGTCTTGTACACTTCTTCCCTTCATGAATCCACTTTGAACTGGTTCTGATGTATGCTCAATACAATTTCTGAGTATCTTCTCTGAAATACCTTCATATACTTTCAGTGCTGTACTCATTAGATTTATTCCCCTATAGTTGTTACACTCTTTCTTATCTCCATTCTTAAATATCGGTACAACCAATGCCATTTTCCAATCCTCAGGTATCCTTTTTGCAGACCATGCCCTCTGACAAATTTCCATTAAAATTTCAGTGCCTTTTTCTCCCATATTCTTCAACATCCTTAAGAACATCAAGATTTAAAAAATATGGGAATTTTGCTTTATCTTTTTCTTGGTCCAAACGCTAGCCGCGGGCCTGGTTCCACAGAACCCACGGAACCATTGAAGCTACGGCGTTGAATACCTGTGTATTGTATGAAGCTTCTTTCGTATTGAGGAAATTATACACCTATTTTATGTTTACTATTTGTAGCAAATCATAGACATGAATGAAGCGGAAATTTTTCTTTTAAGCAGTGAAGGAAGTAAATTGGATACCCAACAGGTTATTGACATTAGGAAAGCAAAAGGAGCAATAGGCTTATTTATAACGATCAGGTAGATTTCAACTTACCTTCTATTGATCGTAGTTTTCAGGAAAAATTCAATATAGTTCATTTAAGTATTGTATTACTCTTATGAAACAGTTAGAAAGTTGAAATGCAGATTTATTAACAATAAAAAATGGTAAATTAGTAAGTCAAGAGTGTATTTTAATTTTGTTCATTAAGAATGTTTCACAAAGTATTCTCATCAATTATAGAGCAATTTGCATTGAAGAAAATTTCACAGTGACATCCCCAATTGCCAATTTAACCACAAGCCGATTTCGGAGTCGGTGTTTCCACATTTTTGTCAAGCTCATTAATTCCATTCAACCGGATCAAAAATTTTCGGACCGTCAAATTAGAATATACAAGCGACCAAGAGAAAAATGCAGCAATCCGACGTTAAGGGGTTTACGGCCGCAGTGAATCTAACTGGGTCCAGACTGTAGGCGATAAGTGAGGCGCCGGAGCCGAAGGAATGTCGGATTACGCTTCCAAAGATAATCCAACACGCCGCTAATATCACTTTTGAACCATTTAACACATCGACCATATTCGTCGTCCGTCTTCACAAAGAAACCAACCCGTTTTTTCCTCCTTCAGGTTGTTACAGCTTACTCGAATATATTTTCTGACTTTCATAATACAAGACGATTCTATTGTGTTGAATAGTGAATATTAAATATCACTAGAATGAAGTATGAACTTTAAAATAAAAAACACTTGGCTTATGTTTCACTATATAAAAAAATATTTAGATACTGTATTTAGCAGTAACTGAAGTTAATACAATCAAATTATTAGCCACCAATAACGGTCACAATGGAAGTATTATCGATAAGCTCATTGGGAAAAAACGAATAAAGTATCTGTTGCATTCAATATACCCCACGCAAACTATTAATGAAGAACAAAAATACCTCCCAATAAATTATGTGCCGAATTTGAGTAGCAAAATATGTAAGACTATCGAAAAATAACGTTAAAACAATTTGTACAAATAAAAGAAACTTGAAGTCATTCTTGGTCAATAATAAAGAAAAATCTAACATCGGGGAGAACAGTGGTGTTTACAAAATATTTTGCGACGAATGTCCTGCTTTCTATATTGGACAAACAGAAAGGAATATAAACATTCATGTTGAAGAACATAAAAAGTCAGTTTTACAAAATAAAAATACCACTGGCTTCTCTGAGCATTGTATAAAATTCGATCATTTCCTGGATTTCAACAAAACCCAATTGTTACATTCAGGTAACAAAGGAAAGCGCCTTGACCTTCTTGAAATTCTCGAAATAAGTTCCGCCCATAATAGTCAATTACCCTTTGTAAACGAACAAATTGATTATCAGGTATCACCTTTGCTTTTGTCTGTTTTATAAAATAAGATGTAATACTCTCCTGGTGACAGTCTTGATGATGAGTTCATAACTCGAAACATGTCGACTATTCGTTACTGCTAAATACAGTATCTAAATATTTTTTTCTATAGTGAAACATAAGCCAAGTGTTTTTTATTTTAAAGTTTATACTTTATTCTTTATGATGTTTCACCAAGTTCTTTTTTTTTTTTAACTCGAGGGACCTACAGTTTAACGCCGGTTCCGAACGGCCAATGGGCTTGTAAACTATGTACATTACCCAACAATTTATCTTTATAATTAGAATCACTAAATTCCGGACATACTCAACACCCAAGAGCAAGGTGGGACTCGAACCCACATCCTCGGCTTACAAGCGGTACGCCTTACCGCTGGTCTACCGAGGCCTCCGTTTCACCAAGTGATGTGCGATAATTCAATCTCAGTTATTAAATATCACTGCCGAAAAAATAGCTACACATTCTAATAACAGATATTAGTCACAATCAAATTCGTTTCTCACTCAAATGTCAAGTAAGCCTATATTTTGTATTCAATTTATTATAACCTATAAAAGTGATAACTGCTAAAACTGAATAGAGAATATTCACAGCAAGTTTCTTTTAACTGTCTATAAAATTTTCTAGATAAAAGATTATTCTTTTCAATATAAAGGCTGCAGTTAGTGACATTTTTCATTTATTTCATTCACATGAAACCACTGAAACCTGTGTATTCACAGCAAGTTTCTTTCAACTGTCTATAAATTGATCTAGATAAAAGATTATTCCTTTCAATTTAAAGGCTGCAGTTAGTGACATTTTTCATTTATTTCATTCACATGAAACCACTGAAACCTGTGTATATATATATATATATATATATATATATATATATATATATATATATATATATATAGCGCTAGTCGTACGCACAGAACGGGAGAAGTTTTCTATCAATGGTGAATGATTGTATTTATCTGGTACATGTAGTGCATCCTAATATCCTATTTTGGGAGATAACCCTAGTTAATTCTAGAAAATAATTAATCTAAATTCATAAACTCTACCGTAATCGAACCCAATACACTCAAATATTGGATGGATTTGTCCGTTCATTTGTGATAATACATTTTTAAATATAAATGAGAAACAATATACTTTGTTTTTTTATCATATGTCAATACACTTAATGATACACAAATCATTGACTTACCTTCCCCATAGGCAGCATAATTGCTCCAACAGCTTGTGGACGCTTGAATCGCAACACACTCGTGTGATTGAAATCTACGTCGTAAAAAATCTAAAATAAAATGCTATAATAGCTTTTCTCCACGATCATCACAGAATTCGCCAATTCTGTTCGGCTACTGTGTTAGTGGATACAGGAGCAGATATGGAAACACTAAAAAGGCATGGGAGGTGGAAGTCTTCTCAAGTGCCAGAAGGATACATTGAAAATTCGTTGCAAAATCGAATAAATGAAGCAAATAAGTTAGTCTCATCAGTTACTGGATCTAATACACCGCTAATCATGCCTTCCACTTCAAATTATGTGACTGTTAGTTCATCTTCTACAAACCACGCAATTGTTGAAAATTCTTCCAATAATACACCAGTTTTCATTTCGAGAACTGTACAAATATAACAATTAATACAAAGTAGAATGTTTCTTGAATTATTGAGTGTTTACCTAATATAATTGTGATTGAGTTCTGTAATATAAATTATCTTATGTTCGTTTTCATATAAAAATATATATTTAAAATTTTCGATCGTGGAGAAAGTATAGTCTGCTACTCGGTTAGAATGAAAATTCGTGATGCTCGTGGTTCCTCACGCTCGCCTTCAGCTCGCGCTCGGAACTTTTCCACTCGCATCGAATTTTCATTCTAACCTTGTTACAGAATATACTATTCTCGAATTAATTTTAGGAGAATAGAGCTCAGCTAGTGGGGGTATAATTCAACAACTGTGTAGTCTACTTTCGTCCCAATATTGCAACAGTTATTTTTGTTTCTCTATATACTTTCGGGTTATTGATATGTTACTCCTTTGGGAGCACACCTGAATAAGGTGGAGTTGTATAATGGAGACCTTACCGGCAAAGAATTCGGTAAGGACACAGAGAGAACCCATCACTTGCTGCTGGACTATGGAGTAGTATACTATAGAAGACTATCATTATCTGGACAGCCTAAAATGCATCCCTAAACTATAATACTCAACCGGTCAAGAACCTGTATCAATTTATACAGGGAACAAGAGTTAGGAAGTGTAAGATGAGACTGAAAGACACAAAAGGCCCATGAGGCTTAAGTGCAGCTGAATAACAAACTGATCATGTTAACCAGTAGTTCGTCCATCATTTTTTATTAGGACGAGGTGAATGCAGTATGTACAGATTTGCACGTGGGGCAAATTAAGATTACCTTATTGGTTTCACGTACTACCCAGTGGACAATTTGACAGTTCAGGTTGCAGGATTGAAGTTCCCGTTCTTTTTTTATACATATCCGTAGTCTGATTTGAATCAAGTAGATTTAGTTTTATTAAAGGACTCATTTACATGAGGGTGAATAACACTTTCGCCTCGTTGGTCAATAGACGACAGATTACTTATTATGCAAATAAAATAAAATATTTCACTTCATGACCAAAAATCAATATTTATAGTATCTTTATGTAGCATCGTCAGAGATTCTAACAGAATCTTATGTGTATCAAGAATCCATCATTATTTTGCCCTCTTTCATGCCTATTATTAGCAATCTACATCATAAGTCGTGATTCTCAGATTTGAAGATAAAATTTTTTTTCGCTTAGTCATCTGTTTGTTTTATTGAAAACGATATGTGATGAAAGCCTTAAATATTTTCAACAGAAGATCTCACGAATCTATGTAATTATGTGAAAAATATAACTTATCATCCTTCCCAGCAACACTGATTTAATCCTTATATGGGTACATATAGGGGTATTATCGAAATAAAGGCATCTATTTGGGATCTTCGTCACGTCTTTATACACAATCAACTATTGCCAGCTAAACGCAGATAGCTTCAGGATTTGCAACGAAAATTATTTCAAAAATTTTACTTAGATTAGAGACATTAAGACATTATAATTGACTACATACTTATAGCTATCAAATTATCACCAAAAATTAAAGTTCTAGGGTCTCCAAACTACGGCCCGCGGGCCAAATCCGGCCTGCGACAGCCAATGTCTTATTGTTGCTACTATTGCAATACATACACAATAGTAATTGAAATGCAAAAAAAGCGTTTGTTTGTTCAAGTCTCGCACTTTGCGTCTAGTCTAGTCTATAAATATAGTTAAGGGCAAAAAAATTAAAACTGTTTTGGCCCTTGGAACATATTGAAAAAATCATTATGGCCTTATGACTTCTGAGTTTGGAGACTCCTGTTCTAGGCAATGAAGCTTAAAAATAATTGGAGTGAAAAGAAGTGAGTGACATTCCAATAGCTGTAATCATTACCCAAATAAAATTCAATCTTCATCTTCTTGGAAAATAAAGGTAAAGCACCGCATACAATATAAAAATAATAATATTTTTATTCTATTCAGGCCATTTCAGGCGCGTAGATAGGTGTGTGTCTTGGGGGGGGTCAGGGTACTGCGCCGAAGAGAAAATCGCGGGGCGATAATTTCTGGTGGGTTAATAAAATGACGCAGGGGAAATTTATTGGAGTACTATTACGGTACCTTTTATTTTGCAAAAAATGATTTTTGCCGGCTATTTGGAGCTTTCTTTCGTTCACGTTAGTCACTATACTCAACTAACCCTAATAGGTAAAATTAAAAAATAAATTCAAGAATAATATACTTTTAATCTAATTTATATCTAAAAAAATCATTAAGTCAACAAAAACATTACACATTATCAAATATACGTTCACAAAATTTTAAAAAAACATTATCCACCTGTCAGATAATAATCTTATTTAAAGGAACAAATTAAATCTACAAAAAGATGACACAAACACGTTTTTTTCCATAGAATATCATAGGTAAAAATAATTTTAAAAATATTCCGTTTGTCAGTCAATTTAACTACTAGACTAGATAGTATACATAGTAATACAACAGCATAATATGCAATATCTTGAAATACACAACCATAAGCTGTAAAAAGATTATAATACAAAATCTAGTTTTCTTGTACGTTGCTTGGAAAATCTATCAATAACAGCATCAATATTCAACTCAATATCTTTTTGTGTATATTATTAATAGAGTTAAACCGACTAATCTTTCCTGGCCCATCGTAGACCTTAACCACGATTTAAGCCTCTTGAGTGTGGAAAATGACCGTTCAGCACTTGCAACACTTACTGGCATAACAGAAATAATCTGAAGCAGTGTATATATGTTGGGAAATATTTCGTGATTGCAGAGCTCTAAGGTATCTAATGCCGTTTCTGGTAAAACATTTGTTTCATTTTTTGTTTCTCTCCATTTATTTATCCAAATATCTATTTCTGATCGCAACAAATCTGTCAAAAATTCTACGGAATCATTTTTGAATTTATTGAGATATCCGGAAACTTTACTTATTAAAGGCGCTAAGTCGGCATCGCTTTGGTTTAAAATATTTATTGGTATAAAGCTATTGATATCTAAAATTTTGAAAAGATCGGAATTAAAACGGAACTCGATATCTTGAAAAATGACACTCTAAAATATTCCTCAGGGATTTTTGTTTGAATATTACTGCGATTAATCTGTCTGGAATTAATTCTTGGCAGCAATATTGGAATATCTAATTTTTTATGAACATCGGTTACTTCTTCAAAAATACCTTCAAAAACATTTTCAGCGTATTTCCTTTTTTTTCTTAAACACTGATAATATATTATTTATCAAAGACTGAGCAGAAATTTTGTCCAGACTCTTAGTTTGGTTCCTATGATACTTTCAAAAGAAACTTTGAATCTAAGAACAGCCGTATGGCGTTCTGTCCATCTAGTTTCGCATAAGCTTTCCAAAACATTGGGGTTTATAGATTTCAAAACATATTGTCTTTTAGATGATGCGTGAAAAAAGGCAATAGTTTCTTTTATGGTACCTACTGCATTACGAATATCTTGGACATTGCTAGATTTTGATATTGATAAATTAAGTGAATGGCTATAACAAGGACATTTGCAAGCATTTTTCAAGGATTTTTGAATTTCGGCAACTGCTCCTTTTTGGTCAGACAGCATAACACTACACGTATCTGTGCCAATCCCAACGCAATTCTCAAAAGGCAATCCAATTTTTCTTTAAAATGAAACAACCGTTTTTCCCAGCATTTCCCCATTCAAAATTGGCTCTTTAGTAAAATCATCATAATTAGTTTTATGACAATCGATGAATCCTAGAAAGTCCACGCAAAGAATATTTTGACGATCTAGATATCTCACTAAAATTGACATTTGTGATACCTTACTTATGTCGGTTGTTTCATCAAAAATTATGCTGTAAAATTTATTGACTGATATTTTCGAAATAATTGCATTTAAGATTTCGTCCCCACAACAATTAATTAATTCGTTTTGTACAGTAAGACTTATGTATTTAGTACGGGAAGTAGCCGTTTCAAAATGAGATTTTAATTTTAAGTCATCGCCACACGTCTGAATACGGTGTCGGATAATTTCCCTTAAATTGCCTTCATTTACTTTTGAGATTTCTGACAATTCTGACTCAGTTCTGTAACCACGAAATGCAATACCCTGTTTTCCCAAAAAAATGATGCTGTTAATGATAGGTATTAATTTTTCCCTGTTCTCTTCAACTTGGACCATTCGGCCAGAATTAATCATGTTTGTTATTTCCCTTTCAGGATTATTAAAAGTTGATAAAAAAATTTCCCCAATTGAAACAGCATCTTTATGATACTTATTAGAATTATGTGATAATAAATACCCATCTTTTCCAAGCAACTTTGAAAATTTGTTTAAAGGAACAGTAACCAGAGATTTAAGGGGAATATTTTTATGCATTCCTGTTTGTTTTGCAAATAAAACGCAATATAATGATTTGAAATGATTTAAAGGAAGGTAACATTTTTTATCTTTTTATGTGAACTGAATACATAAAATTGTGGTCTGGAACGAAAGAGTTTTTTAATATATTTACTTTCTCCAGGTCGCTAATATTTGTTCGGTGGGCATACTCTACAATATCCACATCTACTGCAAATTTCCCTGCTTCAGGTGGAGGTTTATCTATAACTTCAACGGCTTGACCAGCTGCAACGTGATTTACTGGTTCAATAATACAATTTGTACTTGGCCCCGGTTCATTTACTTCATTATGCCTTTCTTGGTCTGATTCTGATTGTTTAGTTTTTTTGACAAAAAAAGAATCCACGGTGGGTTGGCCTTTCCGCTTGCTCATTTTCAGCAAACTAAATCAAGTATAACTGCAAATTGCAATACCTGAATAAATTTCTCTAATAAAAAATATATACTTATAAACTGCAAATTTTGAAAATTTTGAAAAGCATGTACTTACAAATAATCTACGTGGACACTACACTATTTACCTACAGGCTACACTCTCACTGTCAGGTTACTAAAATGAATGGAAAATAAAACCCCGAATTCTTCTTTATATAGAGTTATTCAGGAATTCCCTTATAAAACATCCAGTTGTAAGACGGTAGGTTTTCCCTTCATATTATACATGTTGCAATTAGTTAGTTCTCAAGTTTGGCCGGTCAAATTTTAAAATTTTGTATTGTACCTATTCCATTATATCATAAACTTTATTACATGTCATTAGACCCGACTACCCGACAGACTGATAACCTGACACAAGAGATAGGAAATTTCCCAAATGTGCTATTGTACAAAAGAGAGTAATGCCGTTTCGATTTCTGATAACGGCACGTTTTTGGGTTTTTAGGAGTACCTACACCGACAAATAGAATAGCAAACATGACCATGCAAATAATATTGTTTCTTTCAGTGAATGGTTTATTGGTGTAGGACGTTCAGATAGTTACTTCGACCCTCATTTAATTACTTTTTCATCTTCCAGGGGGGGGGGTACTGTCCCCCAGTACCCCCCCCTTATCTACGCTGGTGAGCAATTTACATGATATTGGAAAAGTCAGTGGAGAAAAGAGAATACATTGAAATGAATCACAGCATAAATAAACACAAAAAGTTATAAAAGAACATCAAAAGCTACATTCCATAAATTCATCAAGTAGGTTATAGAATGAGTATTGCCACAGGAAATCTTTAAGTGATTTTTTAATAAACACATTAAAATTTTGGACTTTTCTCATAGAGATTGGTAGTTTACTATACAGTATGCCAGTGTAGGATGGGCTCTTTTCAAAAAAAGTAGTACGATGAGGCGGTATTCGAAGTCACTGCCATGTCTTGTCTCATAGTTATGATTGTCAGCACTTTTAATGAAGTCATTCAGATTATTTTTGACGAAAAGAATATTTTTATAGATATAGATACAGGGGAGTGTTAGAATTCTCTGGAAGTGGCCTATACAGGAGTTTCGCTTATCAATCCCAGAAATAAGACGTATTACGTTTTTTTGTAAAACAAACAGTTTTGCTGAGAATCTAGAATTTCACCATATTATATCATTATAGGACAAATGAGAGTATGTCATCGCATAATAGATGTTTATTAGTTGTGGTTGGGAAAATATATCCTTCAGTTGCAAGATTGCATAGTAGCTGCTACATTATCTTCTTAGATATATGATAAGTACATGCCTGAAAAGAAAGTGATGAGCCAATGAAAGTTCCAAGGAACTTTTCCGAGTCGGAAGTCGTCATAATAATTTTTTCATTGTGTACTTCAAAAGACGTGTTGGCTTCATAAGTGATATTGAATTTCATTAGAACCGTTTTCCCATTATTTAAGATTAGATGATTGTTTAAACACCATTCGATAAACTTATTATATGAATGAATGAATGAATGAAAATACGTTTTTTCTAGATTTCTGGGGGGATGGGGTACATTTTTGTTATCTAGCTAAATATTTATTGTGGGAAGTTATAAAGTTTTGCAACCTCCTTCAACCCTGGCTTTACTTAATTAGTTCTCTAACATTTACAGTATTAATAAAAAAACCTAATTTTCCTATATTTGGGGGGAATGCGGCTGCTGCCGACTTTTTTGCTAATTACGTGCCATTCGGAATTATATAGTAAAGGTAAGTCATCTGCCAGTTCTTCAGGAGAATAACCACAAGTTGAGAAGGAAACATCTACTACCATGTGTAAATTATTTATTCCAGGCAATAAACAATTTAGCACGATATAATCATTTGTTAATTTGAGAAAAAAAATTTTATGCAAATTACTGTTTCATTAATAATTAATTCATAAATAATTGATGGTCTTAATGTATTAATCGTCACTAAATATGTGCAGTTGCAGTCAGTTCAATGTAGATAACCTCATGTTTAAGTAATAAATGAACAAGGACAACCTCATTTTCTTGTATTTTAAGGTCGACTAAAAAGAAAAAGCTTCAAGTCAAATATTGATTCGCAGCTTGTATAATTCTGTGTTTCTGCTAAAAATGAAGCTTGTCAAGTCCTTGTTAGAGTTTATCGAATCGCCTTAGTAAACTAAAATCAATGTCGAATGTGTCACGAAGCGGATTCGGTCAGCTGATAAGAATAATTCTATTTTATTCATTGCATTGTATTGATTCGATTTTATTAATGATATTTTATACATACTATTGCAGTCTATTGAAGGAAAACAGTCAGTTGCGGGAGTAATTTTTCTATCCATTTTATACCTTCTGGACCACGATTTTCGAAAAATTTTTAGCTGAAATTTGGTACCTGGGATTGTTTTCGTTGCAGAACGAAACTGTCAAAATTTGGTTAAATTTTTCCAACCGCCAAGATTGTTACAGTGCCGGATTAGCTACGTAGCAAAAGTAGCAAATGCTACGGGCCCCGCCAATTGGGGGGCCCCGCGCTCCAACGCCTGTCTGACAGTAAAAAAAAAAGTTTAGATAAGAATAAAATATCTTCTATGCCTTGAACGCGAAGCGCTTAGGCTATGCTTCACTCACACCTAAAAATCTAAAACTCGATTTTGTCACGTTAAATCGAAGATAGAGGTTGTATTATACCTACCACGAGAAACGTTGGTGTCAAAATCTGCAACAATAATTTTAAGATGTACCACATTTCTAAAAATTTTGCGATGGCCGCACAAGTTATGTGTTTGTACTACTTGCCCTGCATTACACGCAAGTTTGTAGCAATGCAAAACTAACAGGGGAATTACCTGAACAAATAAAATAGGATTCTATTGATTATCAAACTATTAGAATTTAATGTACCTTTATATTTGGCACAACGTAAAAAACTGTGAAAAGCTCTTTAGATGTTAGTCTAGCATTGTATTTTAGCTGCATCAGTTTACATTCCGCCATATTATTGTAACACCAATACTTGTGACCCCCTGGCGAATGAAAAAGAGTGGCCCAAGTTTCTTGTCAGTTCTCATTGCTCAACCCCAATCAGCTAACTGACCGTAGGCAAATTGGCTCAAATAGCTCTTTCTCAAGTATCATGGATGTAATTTACTTACATGAATATAAATTTGAATTTGATTGTGCATATGTAGCTTTGATTGTATCTAATGAATATTTAAAAAAATATACGAACTATTTTATTACCTTAGTTAAAAAAAAAAGCCAACCAGTTTGATTTGTAAAAAAGTAATAAAAAAATATAGGAAGTTTATTTCAAAAACTGGTATCATTACACGCACACAGATATACGTGTTCCTGCATAGCCGCTCCGGGTTGTCACGCACACACATTTCCTATTTTATTCTCTAATCTGAGTTTAATACCAAAAACTTGAGAACCTAAAGCAAACCAAGGGCCTCTTGGCCGAATTTGATACAGGCTCTGCGCTAGCTTAATCCGGCACTGGATTGTTACGTAGATATTTCTTGTTTTTCATAGGTTTTGAAACTCCACAGCTTTTGCATATTGAGTGATTGAGGTCCTTATTCGAATTCAACTCTTTTTCTCAACCGCCCTGCATTTTGTGGTGACTATTCCGTTCAAATTGCATCTCGATCTGTTTCGCTATCAGTACGCGATGCACTTCACGAATTTTTTCTTACGATAAATGATTGAAGTTTGGTATGTGGATTGAGTTGAGTATGATTTGGTATGCGATTTTTTTTCAGTAGAATAAATTATTTTCTACTTTTTAATTCGATTTGCTTTTCAAGTGCGATTTTTCAAAAGATATTTCAATTCTTTAGAATCGCATTTCGACGCGATGCATTTTGCGCGAAAAATACGACTTTAGTGATGGAGCTCCACTGCTCAAGAGTTTTTTGAGATAATATATTTGAGATTTTTATACAAACTCAAGCTAATATAATAGAATCTACATCGCAACTAAAAGTAATGCAAATTTGTTCCTAATACTGTTGATAACTTGGGATGGGTGAGTTTCACAAAAACTAGTATTGTCATCTATTTGTCCACATGACGAAGTACCCTGAAAAATACCGACTACGAACCATATTATCTGCGCACGGGCAGGAAATGCCTTGCAGAAATACTCACATATTTATGAATCCTTTATATTAATAAGATTTAGTTATATTTCTACAAAACTGTATTAATTAAGTTATATGGAATTTGGTAACAAAAGTTTATTTTTTTTTTTTATTTGTATGTCATTTAAACAGTGTTAATTGTAAACGGCGAGGATGCCAATAAAATTGTACGCACCCTCATCGAATCCGATACAAATGGCTGAATCTTTTCTGAATAAAAATTATTATCATTATTATTTTCTAATGCTGTTAAACGTTACACTCATTCTAAAAATGTTAATTTGATGTTATCGCTGACCATGCTTTGTTGCTACTCTGATGGCCTACTCGATGGGATGTTAATTTAAAATATTCCAAATTATGTTCAGTTATCAACAAGACAGACACAATAAAATATCTTGGTCTTGTAATCGATAGCCATCTAAGATGGGATGCTCAGTCAGAAGCTGTTGTTAAAAAGGTCAGAATGGTTCTGTCAAAATTTTAATTCTTAAAAAAATTTTGTGTTGTACGAGAATTAAAAAAAGTATACTATGGGTTAGTTGCACCTCATCTAACTTATGGGATTATTGCATGGGGAGGTTTAGCTGAGTGCTACTTAAATCGAGTTGAAGTGGTGCAAAAGTGGACTTTAAAAACAATTTTTGGGAAGAGTATTTCATATCCGTCAGATGAATTGCTCAGTTTGGCCCAGGTTTTTTTTGTACATCAGTTATTTGCTTGCGCCCTTCTGGTTTACATGCACAGAAATAGAAATCACGAGCAAAAAGTGAATTATGGGTATAATATGAGAAATTCTTGCTCACTTTTCGTACTCCAGGTTAAAAAAACAATTGGACTCCGTACCTATACCTATCTTGGACCATTAATTTATAGGAGCCTACCAACTGACATCAGAAATTCAGTTAGATTGCCAACATTCAAAAATAGAATCAAAGAATGGATATTCAATTTTGGAAGAAGAGAGATGGATATTTTTTTTTAACAGAAGGAATTTTATTTAGTTTAGTTTTATTGTATTTAGAGTCGAATGATTATAGCATTCTGGAATATTTTTCACTTTACGTTCAAGCATCAACATATTAGAGTTGTAACTCACGCACAAGTGTCTTTATTTTCACTTTTGTGAGTATTATGTTTATTTGTAATGCTTATTCATGTATTATTTTATTTCACTTAAACTCAAATAAACATTATTATTATTATTATTATTAATGGAATTATTGTAGTTTATTTTGAGAAATGTTTGCTCAGAAGTAGGAAAAAAAAATTGTACAGGTAGGCCAGAATAATCTGATGGAAGTGATGATTGCTATAAAAGAATGAAACATGGGATATTTGAAGGTCTCTGAAACATACTTACCTATAACCTTCCTACAAATACTTTGTTTTATAATAGATTAATCGCACCCATCAAACACGCTGATGAAGGTTATCAAGAAATTAAATATATTATATATCTTATCTTATGTATCTCTTCATGACATTCTACTACTGCAGAGGCCAAAAAATGTCCTTCGAACAGCTGGATCTGCAGTTATATCAAGTTCATGTTACACACGCTTTGTGGAACAGAGTTATAGAGTAACCATCTGTGAAGCAGGCGTGCTAGGTTCGGAACGTTGGTTAGGTATGGATGTTTGAGATGTATATATATATATATATATATATATATATATATATATATATATATATATATATATATATATATAATGATTTGCTTTAATTTGTATGAAAATTTCAATTAGCTACTCCTTCTACCAAAAGAGTATCACCTAAAAACGGAATGGTATTCCAATTTTCTTCCTTTCCTAGGCTTTTTGAATTAGCTGCTTGATACAATGCGAATCATCCATATGTTCATGATATACTATCTATTAGAGGCTAGATGTTAGCCACTTACATAATTAGAACTCGATCATAATAATTATCTAATCGTCTGAATAGTTGGAAGCGTCAGAGCTGTTCGTTTTAATATTACGTTTCTTGGCTGACGTTACGGCGCAAATATAATTGATGATTTGGATACAGGACGCCATAACTCAATGGCACACCACAGAACCGAGCGGCATTATCTGACAGCGGCGCCAGTCCGCGAGGTCTCTGCCAAACCGCACACACTTTCCGCTTCTATACCTCTACGAGGTCCGATCCAAAATAACAACTTTATCGAACATCAATATCCATTATCCAATTTTTGCTACAGAACTATCACTTTCAATTCGGGATGAACTGCAGAAAGTGAAAACAATAATTATGGTCAAAGAGAAAACACTTGATATAAGTCAGCAAAGTAGTAGATAGGCTACCAATGTTTCTAGTTCATAGTAGGGATGTTAACAGAAAATATAAGTAGGTACTCATTTTTCCTAAAGGGCCTATGTAGTGAAAAAATATCCAGTATAGTATTTTCACTATTTATTTTTGTTGAAATATTATGTAGGTAACTATTGTCGATAGGTACTTTTTTTCCTCAAATTATATCAAATATTATTGGTCATGATAACATTTCTTTTGCTTCACCAGCTTGCTTAGTCAGGAACAATAATGACATTTTGATGATTTTGATTTATTTGTATTGCAGTACCTACCTATATCGGAAAAATTATTATTTTTTCAAATATGGACAGGTCTTTATTGGTAATTAAAATCAACAAATGTAGTTAAAATAACTGGATTAGCTTGCGGTCAGTACCTAGCTGTTTTTTTGATTATTTTCTCCGTTTATTTTATGAAGACTCAAAATAGCCCTAGTATAACTACCCACTCCTAGTAAGTATTATGAATACAACATTTACGAAAAAAGTAGTTAACTATTAATTCGATTAGCTACTGCCATCTGTTACCGAATATTTTTCAATATCGCGAAATTAGTAAGTTTTCAAAATGCATGAAATATATAGTCGACATATAGAGACATTTTTTATTGTTAAATTTTTTACGAAATGTGTACAACATGTTCCATATTTTCGTTCAATTGTTCCTCAAATTGTCCTCATGGCATCGTTGTTAAATGAGTTAAATTTGCATCGGAAGTAAATCGGGGGCTTGAACCTAAGAGATATTTGTCGGAGCAGCAAAGGAAATTCATTTATAATAGTTCAGTTAGCAACAAACTAGTTTTCTGAAAACTGATTCATAATTTTATTTTTAAATTTTCTACGCAATGTGTGTAAAACATGTTCCATATTTTCATTCAATTGTATCTCAAATTATCAAATAAGCTAAATTTGCATCGGAAGTCAATTGGGGGTTGAACCTAATGGAAATTAGTCGGAGCAGCAAAGGAAATTTATTTATAATAGTTTAGTTAGCAACACGTGTATCTATCACATTTAACACCCAGTCACATCATCGTCGTCTCTCACTCTCGTTAAATGTTTATTTCTATAACGAGCTGGCTGTCAGCGGTCTAAATGCATTTGCATTACTTGAATGTAAACACGGTTCTCTGTGAGCCTGTGAAATTCCATTTAATACACTCCCGCATCCATCAAATGTCCCGGACTTGGTCATAAACAATCTTTATGCGGAGCATGTTGATCGTGATTGAATTGCTGAATGAATTATGTTTGGCCAGCGATCAAGAGTAAAAATAATCGATCCGATTATTCCGAATCGTTTATGACGCTATAATGTGGCGGCGGTTCCAACATTAGCGCTGGCTGTTATAAGCGGCGATAAGAGTTTCTCTTAGTTTTCATGGTTTTTATAATGACGATGTTTTCCTCAGACCGATGACTGACAGGAAGACTGAATACAGTAATTGCTCATTATTTCCACAAGTGAAAACTCTCGATACCTAACTGTATATAATGTAATATATACATATACTTATATATATATATATATATATATATATATATATATATATATATATATAGGTATATATACATATATATATATATAGGTATATATACATATATATATTTATATTATATATATTATATATATAAATATATATATATATTATATATATATAGGTATATATACATATATATATATATATATATATATATATATATATATATAAGAATTACTTTAAATTCAGGCATGCAGTCAACAAGGGGATGGAAATAAGGTGAACTCTTTTTTCTATTCAAGCTTTCGAGCCATTTATTGGCTCTTCCTCAGGAACTCTACAAAGAATTCAAAAATGAACAATACTATATACAACTAAAAATTTCGATCAAAAATGATTGTGAATATAAAACAAGTGTAACAATTTACATCTGACATTGAATCAATTAACGTACACAATCGACGTGAATGATAGATTGACAGTGACTTTGTTGCCAACATAAAATGAGTTGAAAAATACCAACACCAACAACTAAAGGGTACCAACTTGATATTTGTTGAAATGAATTTTGGCCAGTCTCATAAGGAGAGCGACTGAGTAAATGAGAATATATTATGTTAAGATTATCAATGTCGGTTCTGGAATTCATTGAATTAGGTTCTTTGAACATTTTGAGAAAAGTTCTCTTCTTTAAATTAGACTCATGCTCCAAAATAGTCACAGCATCATAATCCGGGTTATGGTCCAAAGAAACGGCGTGACTAGCCAATGAACAAGTTTTTTTTAAATTTCTGATATCGGTTTTGTGGGAGCTAATTCTGTCCCTGAACCTCCTAGAGTTCCTGAGGAAGAGCCAATAAATGGCTCAAAAGCTTGAATAGAAAAGAGAGTTCACCTTATTTCCATCCCCTTGTTGACTGCAGACCTGAATTTAAAATGATTCTTCTTTAACTTAGACAGTCGTCTAACCTTCACACCTTATATATGTATATGTACCTATATATATATATATATATATATATATATATATATATATATATATATATATATATATATATATATATATTATATTGAATAGGCAGCATTCAGCATATGCATATTATTTTATGCCTACCCTCCTTTCAACCTACATATATAATATATATAATCTATATTATATATAATTTTTTCGAATAAGTTGTTGCCTGTGTGATCTATTTTTAAACTCTTTGAAATAATTATTAGCATAACAGGCTTGGTTGAATATCTTGAAAAAACTCGATTTTAATAAAAAATTTTGCCGTCCCACTATGATATTCGTAATAGTAATAGATCGTAAATACTAAGCAGCCTGTTCTTTTTCAAATTTTTTAAAATCATATAAAATGTCAAAGAAATTTCAATTACGAATATCATAGTGCGAACGTCAAATTTTTTTATTAAAATCGAGTTTTCAAGATTCACCAGCCTGTTATTGCTAATAATTATCAGAGTTTATATATATATAGATATAAATAAATATATATATATATATATATATATAAATATATATATAATATATATATATATATATATATATATATATATATATATATAGTTTATCAAAAAAAACTGATTTTATACATTAATAGCCTGTGATTGCCGATGGAAGATAAATAAGAATATATACAGGCTCCGGCAAATATCAGTTAACCGACGTTTGTCTTGGAGTCCAGGTCATATCCCCATGGCAGTGCATTTGTATGTTTTATTAACACGCAAATTGGTTAGCTGACTTTTGGCACTCCTCTCTTATAGAGGGAGTGCCAAAAGTCAGCTAACCAATTTGCTTGTTAATAAAACACACAAATGCACTGCCATGCATTGGACTCCAAGACAATCGTCGGTTAACTGATATTGGCCGGAGCCTGTATATATTCTTATTTAACTTCCATCGGCAATCACAGGCTATTAATGTATAAAAACAGTTTTTTTGATAAACTAACATTTTTCACAAACTTCTTCAACACTTTCGAAGTATCAAAATTAATTTGATATTCATGAACAATAAAATCGGTTTTCAAACATCCATGGCCTGTTATTGCTCAGAAAAGATATATATATATATATATATATATATATATATATATATATATATATATATATATATTCATTTAAAACAATCACCTTCTTTGAGCACACCAAACTAGTTAGCCAAGTACTTTGTATGCTGTCTAGTATTCGGGAGGTCCCGGGTTCAAATCCCGGTGTCGACTGGTCTGCCATGAGTTTTTCTCACAGGTTTTCTCATGGAGTTATGTAAGTCACTGCTTGCAAACTTACAAGGCGAATGCTGGGCCAGTAGTACCCTCTCAACCTTACCC
Organism: Cynegetis impunctata; assembly: GCA_030704885.1. Lineage (NCBI taxonomy): Eukaryota > Metazoa > Arthropoda > Insecta > Coleoptera > Coccinellidae > Cynegetis > Cynegetis impunctata. The sequence goes on along the minus strand of JARQZK010001577.1, from coordinate 97,039 downwards.
ACACTTCCTAACTTCCATAAATATCCTGTCTTGCCCATCCTTAATGTACTTGTACATACAAGTGTATCCTCTGATATCGCTGAAGGAGTTCATCCCCATAACTCAAGCTGCCCGCCTCACTAACACATACTTGAGGGAGGAATGAAACACGTGGGCTTTCCTTTCCTCTTTTCCTTCGAGTACACCTTTTCAAATTGAGTATTTCGGACAATGAAGTTGATTGACACTTGTATTGTTTCTTCAATGACAAAGTTAGCAAATCTGACGGTATCGCTATGTAGTTCGACTTTTTAGATTGTTAAGTGTTAGCACATCGATTTGGTTCATTGCAATCGATTGATATGACACTGACGAGTGTCTAATAAATAACTGTTTATCACTTCGATTTTTGCAGTGGCCATCTAGATGGTTTCAACATTTTTCGGTATAAGGTTGAGTGAAACCAGATCGAGGTGTTGCATTTTTATAAGCTAGTCCCATTTGGGATTAACATGATTAGTTTTCATTTGTATATATATATACAGGGTGTCCCACCAGGAACTGCATCGTAGATATATGGAAAACTAAACATAAGAAATATCTGAAAATTTGGCTGTGTACTAATGTCGATGGGGGACATCCGGCTAAAATATTTTTAAGGTGATGGCACTTTCGGTTATACCGGAAGTAGGTATCAGCTTGCTTATTTCAAATGGGATACCCTGTATATTATTACATTTTTCGATTCTTCACAAAATTCTAGATAGATTTTGTATACAATGTCCTATACCTATCTTCAACTGTTTCGGAAATATTTGAATTTATTTGTCAAAAATTACGTATGCACATCGAGTAATAATCATATTTTTCTTCAAAAAAAATGGATGTTGAAAAACTACATATTTTTGCTGCAATACGCAGAAAATTACCTATTTCGTGATGGCTTGGTTTTTTGCGGATACCGAGCAGCAAAAATATCACATGTTCTTGTTATCACTTTATTACACTCTCCATAAATAATAAACAAATTCAGGTAATCTTCCTTTGTATAATTCAAACGACTTGGCAAGATTATGTTACTATATATAATAATTTTTCGAATAATGACATCTCTTTGGAATTTGTTTCCATGGTAACCTGGCCGAGAACAAATATGGCATCACACGCCTACTATCACAAAATTTCAGGAAATCATTTTTTTTAACCAGAAACCATTAATTTGCAAATATTTCGAAAACTATAAGATTTAGGAATAGGCGACCTTATACAAAGTAGCCCTTATTTTTGATACTGAATCGAATAAAATAATAAAAGTTGTAGGTATTCATTTGAAAAAATGGACTTTTTGTAGTTTTTCAACATCCATTTTTGTAATACTTTCCTGAGCACCGAGCTGAGCACCCTGTATATTAAATGTCAAAATACTATTCATCTAACGCTAAAACAGAACCACCTCTATTAGGAAATTTATTTTTATTGGGCAGTAATACCGTTTTTTTTTTGTAGAAAAATATGATTATTACTCGATCTGCATACGTAATTTTTGACAAATAAATTCAAATATTTCCGAAACAGTTGAAGATAGGTATAGGACATTATATATAAAATCTATCTAGAATTTTGTGAAGAATCGAAAAATGTAATAATATACAGGGTGTCCAATTTGAAATAAGCAAGCTGATACCTACTTCCGGTATAACCGGAAGTGCCATCACCTTGAAAATATTTTAGCCGGATGTCCCCCATCGACATTAGTACACGGCCAAATCTTCAGATATTTTCCTATATATGTATACATGAAAAAAATAATTTCAATGTAATTTTCGATATTAAAACTCTCTTAGCGAAGAAATACATGGATATCTCCGTTATGATGAGAATTTCGATAAATTAAAATATTTCTTAAACTTCTGAGGAAATCGTTTATTGCCTAAATTAAGATAAGCTGCTCAAATTATTTTCGGGTTGAATGTATTATTGTCAAAATAAGGTTCTATATAACATAACGGCGTTTGGACAGGGTAAACAGCAAGTTGGCGTCTGACGTGTCGGTAGAGAACTTACAATCAGAGGTATCACAGACGGTGTCCCAGAGTTCACAGGGGGGTGCTAATGAAGGCCTGTCTGGCCGACAGCTACCGGCTTTCGTTACCTGGTCGATTATGGCTTATTTTTATGCCCACTAGTGATATTTGATGACCACCCGCTTTTACTTTCCCTGGTTCTGTGAGGTATAGGAAATTCAAAATACCGCGGCTATTTTATTAATGACACAGTCATAAAGATGGAAACCGCTATAATTGAAATATTAGATGCGGACTTGCGAACAGATTATTTAAGCCATTTTGTATTCACTAGCCAAATGAATATGGGATATTATTTCGACCTACGAGAGAGTTTTTGCCCTATAAATGCACTAAATAATCATAAATGAACTCTTCTAGAACTTGTATAGGTTTGTTTTTATTTCTAAGATTAGCCTCAGACAGAATGGTCTTATGCAAAGTAGTTTTATTCTTTTAAAATGTTTGTATTACTCTCAATATAACCTGCATTGAATATATCTATCTGAATTCTACATATATATATATATATATATATATATATATATATATATATATATATATATATATATATATATATATATATTTATATATATATATATATATATATATATATAGATATATATATATATATATATATATATATATATATTTCGCACACACATTAATTATAACTGAAATCTTTTCTCACTGATGGCGGAATGCAGCAAAATAATATTAATTGAATTACGTAATTTGTTCTTTTTTATACTGTACAGTAATATATAAGGTACTTATCTATATCATATTTGATTTCAGAAAAATCACAGAGATTAAGTCATTGCATAGGATGCGGGGGTCAGATCCACGACCAGTATATACTCAGGGTGGCTCCGGATCTGGAATGGCACGCTGCTTGTCTGAGGTGTCAAGAATGTCAGCAGTTTTTGGACGAAAATTGCACGTGTTTTGTTAGGGACGGAAAAACATATTGTAAAAGGGACTACGTTAGGTGAGTCATTTCATAACAACCACCGTATGTTTTATATACGTATATATATATATATATATATATATATATATATATATATATATATATATATATATATATATATCTATATATATATATATATATATATAGAATATATATATATATATATTATATATATATATATATTACTAATATAGTATCATTTAATTATATATATATATATATATATATATATATATATATATATACTCAACATGTTTGAAACTCTGGGTTTAACGATTTCCACATATAATCGAACAACAGTTGCACAACACATTTCGCTGACTGACACTACACTTTTCCAGGTGCAATATTCAAACTAAAACTAAAATATCTAGTGCAAGGTTTGCAAAGTACAATTATAAATTTGGGAAATCATTCTGGGATTCTAAAAACAAACTACCTTCATTCATTGAAAAGGTTAACAAGGGGGGAGCTGTTCACATCCAATTGATTGTTAAGTAACTTCTGGGAATTTTTATGCCTAATAATTTCTAAAGTTTCCATAAGATTTAATTTTGAACCTTTTGTTCCGAGATGTACAATCTCGAAATCCGAATTGAAGTCATGTTTCTCTTTTATTAAATGTCTAGCATATATTGAATCTTCGTTATGATTTATGTAACTTCGCCTGTGTTCAGTAATCCTTTTTTTGAAATTTCTATGACTTCCCAAACAGAAGTTACAACAACCCGTTGGATCAACCTTTTCAATGAATTAATGTAATTTGGCCTTAGATTCCCAGAATGGATTTCCCAAATTTATAATTGTACTTTGCAAACCTTGCATTAGATATTTTAGTTTTAGTTTGAAATTCTCACCTGAAGAAGCTGTAGTGTCAGCGGAACGCATTGTGGAACTGTTGTTGTTTTATTATATGTAAAAATTTTTAAACTCAGAGTTTCATTTCTCAAACATGTTAACAATAGATTTTCATCGAATAACGTCCTCATCAATTCATATATATATATATATATATATATATATATATATATATATTATAATATATATACATATATAATATATAAAGTATATATAAATATATATATATATATATATATATATACTATATATATATATATATATCTATATATATATATATATATATATATATATATAATATATATATATATAGATATATATATATATATATATACATATATATATATATATATATATATATATATATATATATATATATATATAAATATTTTAATATATAATATATATAAAGATTTTTATATAAATATATATATATATATATATTAAAATCTTTATTCTTAAGCCAGTAATATATATGTGATAATTTTAGAATTTTTTTGGGAATGTGGCTTAATGGAGATTTATTTGTCTTTGCTATTTAATCATTTACTCCTTTATTCAACGTTCATATATAATATATATATATAATATATATATATATATATATATATATATATATATATATATATATATATATATATTATATATATATATTTATATATATATATATATATATATATAAAGTGCTTTCATGATACATTGAACAAATTCATTAAAAAATTAGGTTTCTATTTCATGTTAAAATCCTCGGACAGGTCGATTAGTATTTTTATTTGGGCAATTTTCGCAATAAAAATTTTGTATACAGGGTGTCTCATTCAAGAGCTATGGCTTTGTCATTAGTTTTTTTAAAGGTAATACCCTGTATATTATTTCACTTTACAATTCTACGATAAATTCTTATCACTTTTTGTGAACATACCATATGCCTCAACTTGATGGATTCCCAGATTATAACAGAGATAGTGGAAGCACCTGGAGATTTAAAATGTGGATTAAAAGTACAAAAAAAAAATTTAGGTAAACATTGTCATTAAATCTGAAGAATGAAATTTCACAGTGTGTACCATCTGAATTCATTCACTGGTGCTGTTATAGTCCGCAGTTTTCACGTTTTTTAACGCTCCAGGCACTACACTACTTCATTGTTTAAGAAAATGCAATTACTTGAGAGAGAACGTATTGAAGTACTTATGATGATTGGTTTTTGAGAAAGGGTGCGTTCACAAGAAGTAGTCTGCAATCTATTCAATTAAAATCATCCTTATCTTCCGCCAATTACTAGATCGACAGTCAGCAAAATTGAATCAAAATTCAGGAGATACGGCCACGTTAGAGATTTACCTAAAGGAAGACCACCGAGAGTATCTGAAGAAAACAGTGCTGAACGTTCTACTAGAAACCCAAGATAACCCTCATACATCCATTACTACAATTTCCAATAATTTCAATTTATCAGTTGGGTCCGTGCATAAAATACTTAAGGTAAATAAGTATCATCCCTATAAAATTAAGCTGGTACATTGAATTATTAGAAGACGATTTTGACCGCAGAGTACAGTTTTGTGAGCAGATTCTTGAAATTCATAATCAACATCTAAATTTCATTACAAACATAATTTTTTCTGATGAAGCCACCTTTACTTTAAATGGCCACGTCAACAGACAAAACTGTAGTATTGGGGCGACCGAGAATCCTCATTGGATGCAAGAATGCCACACACAGCGGCCTCAAAAAATTAATACATGGGCAGCGATTGTTCGAAATCGTATAGTTGGTCCCTATTTTTTTGAAGGAACACTAAACGGAGAGGACTACTTGAACTTTCTCCAGTTCAAACTCATTCCGGCTTTAGCTGTTTTTGTTTCCTAACCCACAAGATCCTGACATACCTAATAACGAGATATGGTTTCAACAAGATGGGGCACCTCCTCACTATTCAATCGCTGTTCGACAATTTCTTGATGCAACTTTTCCCAACAGATGGATAGGACGGAGAGGTCCGATTGAGTGGCCGCCAAGATCACCGGACATAACCCCATTGGATTTTTTTCTTATGGGGTTATTTGAAGTCTAAAGTTTATTTGAATAGACCAAATAATATTGATGATCTAAAAGAGAGAATCAGGCAGGAAATAAGACTTATCAGTCCAGAAGTAATTGAAAATGTGCAACGGGAAACATTGAATCGACTTCAAAAATGTCTCGAAGTAAACGGACAACAGATTGAACATATGTAAAAATTAAATTAGTAATTACATTTGTGTGTTTTCATATCGTACCTCTCATTACCCACTATCTCCGTTTCTGGCAATCCATCGAGTTGAGGCATATGGTATGTTCACAAAAAATGATAAGAATTTATCGTAGAATTGTAAAGTGAAATAATATACAGGGTATTACCTTTAAAAAAACTAATGACAAAGCCATAGCTCTTGAATGAGACACCCTGTATACAAAATTTTTATTGCGAAAAATGCCCAAATAAAAATACTAATCGACCTGTCCGAGGATTTTAACATGAAATAGAAACCTAATTTTTTAATGAATTTGTTCCTTTCATCATGAAAGCACTGTATATATATATATAATATATATATATATATATATATATATATATATATATATATATATATATATATATATATATATATATATATATTTTTTTTTTTTTTTTTTTGATTGACCAGAATACCTCCGTGTTTTGATGATATAGTAAAGTGATCAGGGTTTGGAACGGATAAAGGGCTTTTTTCCGTTAACAATTGTTAACGGATATTTGATATAAGAAGGTTGTATATAATTAAGATTGTTGTTTCTTGCTGTAAAGTTAAAAGTAAATTTTCGTGGTTTTCTGTCTACTCAAGTTGTTTTCCATAATTGTAATATTCTTAAATGTTTGACAAGTTTTTGAAACAATTGTAACGATGTTTCTGTTCCTTTCCATACTGCTTAATTGTTAACCTCAACTGTTTGTGTCCCGATGAAGACTACAAAGAGGTAGTCGAAACGTTGACAGAAATAAATGAAGTATACGTAATTTAAAAAAGGCCTTTATCCGTTCCAAACACTGATCACTTTACTATATATATTTATTTATTTATTTATTTATTTATTTTTGCACATAAATTATACAAATCTCAGCAGAATACAAATGTAAAGACTTTTCTAAGTTTCATAATTTTGTTAATTGCACCTAAGTGTACAACACTTGTATGTGCAAATTTCGGCTAACATATATATATATATATATATGTCCAATTATATCTGTATATAGGAAATAGAGAAAAATAAACCTAACATCAAATGACCACTCGCTATTTCTACACCCACAAATCACAAAAACAACAAACAAAAACTCCAACCCACTTCACAGCAATGCTTCAAACTTATCATAGTTTGAACAGATATACTTTTTACACTTTTTGTTGAAACCTCTCTCAGTGCCCAATGTTCTTATTTCTAGAGGCAGCAGATTAAAAACTTTCGGTGCAATATATACAACAAATCGATGAGATGAGTCTTTTTTGAACAGTGGCACTACCACCTCCATATTGCATCTTGCTCTAGTGTCATGAGAATGAGATATTTGCTGGAGATTATGACCATTTTTATAGTAGAATGTTGAAACTGTAAGGAAATAAAGACATCTGACATTCAAAATATTTTCATCATACAAAAAAACAGTTGGAAAGTACCTATCTCTACTGAACATAACTTTTAGCATGTAATTTTGAACTACATTTAGTTGATGTAATATGTTGTCATATATTCCACCCCATACCAGTATGCCATATCTTACAATTGATTCTACAAGAGCTCTGTATATAATCAACAGTTGTTCTTTATTTAGAATAGCACGGATATGGTACACTTTGTATATAAGCCTACGGATTTTTTTCACCAGCTCAAGAACATGCTGATCCCATCTAAGACATTTGTCGATGGTAACACCTAAATACCTGATATGATCACATTCTGCTATAAGTTCAGTCGAGGTCTCAAATTCCAGATTATGGTAACTGGGTCTGTTATAATCTGTAATAGAGAATGCTATGTATTTTGTTTTTTTTATATTAAGTGAGAGTTTATTGAAATCAAGCCACTCCTTAACATCTTGGATACCTTGAGAAGCTCTTTCTTTAACACCTTCCCAAGAGTCGTCTTCAAATATCCGCACAGTGTCATCTGCATATGAGATTTTGGATTTATTTGTATTCAGACATAGCAGTGAATTTATGTATACAATAAAGAGTAAAGGCCCCAATACCGTTCCCTGGGGTATGCCAAGTTGTACATTCAAGGGTTCACTTAACGAGTTCCTAATTTTTACAAATTGTTTTCTATCACAAAGATAGTTCTTAAATATTTCTAACACTACCCCTCGAACCCCATAATGTTCCAAAACGTCAAGGAGTCCACTATATGGGACTGTGTCAAACGCTCTTGCTAAGTCCAAGAAGACGGCAATGCATTTGTTATTTTTTTCCAAGCTATCCTTTATTGAGTTTACTACTTCGAACATTGCGTCAGAGGTGCTTTTACCTTCCCTGAAGCCAAATTGATTTTTGTTCAATATTTTATGCCTATGCAGATGATCATTAAGTCTCGTTTTAATGCATTTTTCGAAAATTTTGGAAAAGTTACTTATTAAACTGATTGGCCTATAGTTAGAAATATCTCTGGCATTGCCATTTTTATAAATTGGGGTTACCATTGAAGTCTTGAGTTGGTGTGGGACTATACCTGTTTCAAATATTAAGTTGATTATATACATTAGTGGGGATATAATATATGGATGTATAAGTTTTATAGCTTTAGTTGTTATCCTATCTATTCCTGGAGAAGACTTATTTTTTAGTGTATTAATATGTTGGATTATTTCGTTTTCAGTAGCTGGATACAAGAACATTGATTCGATAGTAATTGGGTAACTGTTTTTGTAGTCGCTATCAGATTTTTTAATTTTACTGGCCATTTGTATGCCAATTACGTTGAAATATTCATTGCAATAGTTTGCCATGTCACCATCATTATCAAAAACTGCATCACTTTCATCGTGAATATCTATTGTGTCACTACTTTCCCGTTATCAGTATTGCTTAATTCAGCAACCACTTTGAACAACTTTCTCATATCATTTTTATTTTCATTGACTGCCTGTTTATAATAATTATTTTTTGTTGTGTTTATAATTTTATTGAGTTGATTTCGATATGATTTGTATTCATTGAACAGTAACACATTATTACTCCTAATGGCTTTAAACTTCAATTTGTCTCTATGTTTTATCGAGTTAATTATCGCCTGTGTTATCCATGGCTTAATTTTTTTAGAGCATTTTACAGTTTTCACTTTTCTGTTTAGGCTCTGATTGTATAATTCCATAAATATATCCAAAAATGTTGAAAAAGCAAGATTTGGACTATTACAATTATTTATAATACTCCAGTCTTGTAGCTTTACTAGATTTGTCATTTTATTTGTATCCAAGACTTCAATAATTTTAGATTTGTTCGTTTTTAGAACAGATAGTTCGTCGTAATACAATCCGAGAAATATAAGATAATGATCAGTAATATCCGCTTTGATGACGAATGATTTATATTTTAGGTTGGAATATTGTAATTTTTTTTTCATGAAGATATGGTCTATACAAGTTGAAGTTGTTGGTGTTACCCTCGTATAAGCGTTAATACATGATGCCATAAGTGCAAAATAATGATTCGAAACAACATCTCTCTTTTCCAGTATATCAATATTTATGTCTCCAACAAATATGTCTATTTGACTATGTGGAATATTCTGCAAGTAATTTTCGAGTTCATTTACAAAAATTTCTGCATTTGTTGAGGGTGCTCTATAGCAAGCTAGAATGGATATATTTATATTATTTATTATGCAACGAATTTGACTAATAGTGATTTTGGATTGCGGTAAAATTGTGTTATCAAAATGAATATTTAGGCTAGACTTGACATAAATAAGAACTCCATCATTCTGATTGTTTTTACTACCATTATGAAGTGTATTGAAGCCTGTGATATTAAAGTCAGCGACCGATTCGACATTCCAACATTCACTCAGTACAATTAAGTCCATATGCTTCAAGTGATATGTTTCCAGGAATAATTGTAGCTCCTCATTATTTTTCCTAATGCTTCTAATATTAACATGTACGAAGTTCAATAATTTATTTTTAGTTTTCATATACTCAATTGATTCAATTACAAATTCAACATTTTTAATGTCCCATGGATCAACATCTTCACTCTCCAACCCGTCCATGATGTTAATAATAGGATCAGTCATCATTATGGTAATTTGTTTTACTTTTCAATATTCCAATAAAATATTTTAATGATGGACAGATCGAATCGTACGATGAATGTTCCATGTTGTAATTTTTTTTATATTTATCATTAGCAATTTTACAATTAGGGCAACATTTTTGGTGGTTATTACAATTACTTACGTTGTGATTTTCACTGCAATTTGGACACACCACTTCGTTTCGACACTCTTGTTGTTTGTGATGGAATGCTTGACATTTAAAGCATCGTAGCACATCCAAATCCTCAAATACTGGATAGCGTTCCCATCCAATGTATACTTTCCCATTATCTGTTAGATTCTTGAATGCAGCTGAGGAACATTCACAGTAAATTGTTTTATCTCCTTTTTTGTTTTCTTTGATATATGTAATTTTAATATCTCCAGTAATGTTGTTCTGGACACACAGGGCTTCACCGATTTCTTCCATACTCATGTCTTGATTGAAATTCGTAATCTTTATTCTTGGTTTCCTCATTCTAGATATGGATATATCGTATTTATTTCGTAGTTTTTCATGTGCTGTTTTCATTAATAAATCGACTTGCTGTCTTGACTGACATTCAATGAACATTCCTCCATTATTTGTTGTTTTTATCTTTTCGATGCTTATTTTCAATTCGGCGGGATTAATAGATTTATTGATATCCTTTTTTGTGTCCATGGATGTTTGTACCTTTTTGGGTCGAATTATTATCTTTGGGATGTTATTTTGCATGGTGTTTCCTCTTTCTAATGTATTCTTCTTCGTTATTTCTGAGTAGAAAATGTTATTCTGAGTACCTCCTGTTAGTGCAATCTGTCGTTGTTTTTGCGCTTCTTCCATCTCTTTAATTCGTTTCTGCAGTACTTGAATAATCACATCTTTATTTTCGATTATATCTTCCTTATCTTTTATTGTATTTTCAAAAAAATCATTAATATTCCATTTTCTGCAGCTTTCACAATGTATGCGTCTCTGTAGAACCATGCATTTTACTTCTGATGGTGACAAATCTGAGCAATCGCCACAAATGTAAGTTCTGCACATATCACATGGAAAGATAGGGTTCTTTGGGTCCTTGGGTGAACTTTTTATTTTACATCTTGCACATTCCAGTTTCTCCATTTTCAATGACTGTTGTTATCATTTTCTGGAAGTACGCCACTGGTACAGTTGCCAAGGAGTGAACCGTTCACAGATGTCTTAAATAATGTTTTTATCCTCCTTATCTCAGCGGTTTTTTTTGCGAGTGCTGCTTTATGTATTGGGATTATTTATACTTATTCTTGCAATTATTTACGTAATTAAGCGATCTTTTAATCACTTCTCTGTGTCAATTTCTAATTTATAAGTTTATCGACATTTTGATACCAAACAAAATTGAATCGGACTCACTAAACCAATTAAAACTTCACTTAAACTACGACACCAATAAAATACGTACGCATTGATCATTTGATGAATTATATATATGAATATATATATATATATATATATATATATATATATATATATATATATATATATATATATATATATATATATATATATATATATATATTTATATATATATATATATATATATATATATATATATATATATATATATATATATATATATTTATATATATATATATATATATATATATATATATAGGTATAATGTTCCAAACAATTATATCGTCTTCTTGTTCACGAAAAACAGATTACTGTTGGTACCTACATGCCTAACTCTTAATCCTCCTATAATAACCTAACCTAATATGTAAGCACCACCTTCAAATTTTCTGGGAAAGCAAAGAAAACTGTTATGAATAACGAAATAATATAACTTGATGCTTATACTCATACTTCCACCTAAACTGGTTCATGATAAGTGCAAAGTACACTAACTGATTGAAAAATTCTACACATATCCACTAGAGAACACTTAAATCACTACTCGACCGAATTTTGCTGAATATGTCACTTACATTATTTCCTGATATTTGAGAAACTATCTCTGTGAAAAGAGCACCTAATAATAACAGAAATTATTCAAACACAGAATGAAAAGAACTCACACTTAACATTCACCATACACATTATGAATTGAAAACATATTTTTCCCTGTCTCTAAAAGAAATCGATCGATTTTTTGTGATCTATTATTGACACAACATCTTGTCGTTTAAGAGCAAGGGTGACATAAAGTTGTTTATTCAGGACTTTCCTGAGGTGAATCTTGTTGTGTTTGGCCGCGTCGGCTCCGTTGGTGGGCCAGGTGGCAAATATCGGCACATTTGGAGTCGTCTAACCGAACAGACAATATTTCTTGTCAGGGCGTCACATTTCATCCGATTTTTTACACTCGGTGCATATCTTCTTTCGACTAAATTAGGCGAGCAGAAGCACTAATCGAATGATGTATTTTTCACTCCATTGGCGACTCTATTGTATTAAAAGAAATAACAGAAATTTTTGGTCAAGTCATTTGTTTTAAATAAATTTCATGCTATGCATGTGGAACTATTATATTATAAGTCTGTGCAATATACTGACTACTCACAGATACAACAAAACTTCACAAAATCAATGAATTGATTCATCAGCTGCCTAGGATTCTTCACATCTTTTTCAAGGGAATGAAGAAGAAATATAGATCGATTTCTTTTTTTGTTTGAATCTCAAATTTAATGACTAGACGTCATCACTAAGACAATACACTCTACCTAATTTGTATATGTTTCCTTTTGAATGGAACATATTATATTGCATTCTAAATAACTATACAAAAGGTGAACTTCAATCTAAAAGAAGAGTAATAAATAGTAAGATAATCATTACTTACTAGTTAAACACAGTATCCGAAGAACCATGACATTATCCTGAGGAAAGTGGAATTCACAGGTGGTCAGTTCAAAATACAAAAAATCCATGACAGTGCCTGATGCTGCTCTTTATAATTTAATTTATTTAGAAGCAAAAAAACAATTATATACAAATTTTAGCGTATTTACGTTTTAGTTATAGTATGAAAACACAAAATTTTTCAAAAATATCTTTCTTTCCCAACAAAATCTTTCAACACGATTTACTTTCCAACAGCTTCGATGCCTTGTTTAAGGAGGAACCTGTGGTCTCCTCCAATTAGCTACTAACCGCAGGTTCCACCTCTCCATTGTTGATAAGTATTTTACCATCTAGCCTTCTTTAGTCTTATTTTTTCCAAAAATAATAGACTACCTATTGAACTGTATCGTAAGTCTACAGTGAGGCGCGGAAATGCTTTTTAAATACGTTTTATACCTCTTGGAGGAGGAGCAAGGTCGCAAAATTTTACAACCGGTGGTAAAAGATGAAGGAACTATAATTATCATATTCGAAATTCTGCAAAAGATTTAAATTAAAGAGTTTTTGCACCACCAATCCCCTTCTAATTGAGTAGTAGGGTTGAAAATTTGCATTGTTTATGTTACAGAAGTTCCCTTTTTTAATTTTGAATTTCCTCGCTATTTTTACGTAAAGATTTCTTATTTTTTCGGGTTTTTAGGAATTTTGCTAAGCTCCACAGCTTCTGCAGTTTGAGTTAGAGGGTCGAATTTTGGTATGCGCTGCTCTCCGCAAAAACTTTATTCCTTTCGAATCTTATCTCGACCTGTTTCCATCAATATACGATACAATTCGCGAATTTAATTTACTATAAAATAAATTATTTTCTTGTTTTTAGTTCGGTTTGCTATTAAAGCGTATTTCAAACTATAGTGCATTTCGTTCGATTTGTATCTCGATGCGATGACTTCACGAAAAATACGACCTATGACAAAGCTATGCTTGACGTCGATTTAAAAGTAGCTGCTGTCACGATTGTACTAGAATGTGGCTATTAAAATATCTAAGTTTCAGTACCTGCTTCATACAAGTACACCATAACTCTTAATTGACTTTGATTAATGATTTGGCTCATAAGCGGCATGATTTTATGTACCGTGATTAATGAAACATACATTCATACATAGGTCTTCAGCGGTATATAGATGAATATACCATTATATATGATAACTTCTATGCATAATATATACCCTTAGGAAATTCAAAATTCCAAGTCTGTTATTTTGTATTTACTGAAAAAATGAATATTTAAATTCATCATTTTCATTTGTTTTAGGTTGTTCGGCGCGAAGTGCGACAAGTGCGGCAGCATATTTAGCAAAAACGATTACGTGATGCGCGCTAAAAGCAAAATCTACCACATCGAGTGCTTTCGGTGTTGCGCGTGCGCTCGACAACTCGTACCGGGTGACGAGTTTGCGCTGCGCGACGGAGGTGCACTCTACTGCAAAGAAGATCATGATGTCATGGAATCAAAAGGAGGCTCTGCGCCGGCAACGCCGCACGGACCTTCAACGGAAAGCAATAACAACACTAGTCTGAGCAACAACAATCACAGTAACGCTTCAACGGAATTAGGGTGTATGTCTGGTGAGTGCTATATTGTTTTGCTGCAAATGGACAACCTCCATTTTTAACTATACTCAGGCGATCAACTAACATTATACTACAAATAAATAAATAAATATATATATATATATATATATATATATATATATATATATATATATATATATATATATATATATATATATATATATATATCACGAATCACGAATTGCCTTCGTCAATCCACTGCTGGATGTAGGCCTTCCCCATGTATTTCCATCTCTCTCTATCTTCAGCTGCTCTCATCCAATTAACTCCTGCTATTTTTCCTATGTCGTCTCGCCACCGCGTGTTTGGTCTTCCTACACTCCTTTTTGTTTCGCGTGGCCTCCAGGTAAGTATTCGCTTTGTCCATCTATTGTCTTCGATACGGGCGAGGTGTCCAGCCCATTCCACTTAAGTTGTGCAAAAACGGCCAACGGCCTTCGAGACATGATTATAATCAACGTCTAGAAGGGCGGAAGAGTCACAGGCGAAGGTGGCGCATTAACGTAGTTCGGCAGCGGATGAGCTCCAAACAGGAGCCAACGGTGGTTTTTGTTTTTTTTTTTTAATCGAGGTGAAAACTTCAAAAGCGATACCGGTTGCTAACCCGGCCTGTGTAGGATTCAATAGTTGATATATATATATATATATATATATATATATATATATATATATATATATATATATATATATATATATATATATATATATATATATATATATGCAATATTGCCTACCCACTAAAAACACCTCTGTTCTTTCGGTTTCCGGACATTAGCCTACTAAACCTTCAGTCTCGCACTTAGATTAGGACTCGCGTGCTGCGGTCAGCACTAGAACCTGTTCTCTTCCTTGTGTCTATATTTCAAGACCCAAGTGTATGTCTCTCTGCGTCGCGGCGCATTAAAAAAGTAAGGGGAAATGGAAAATGTGAGTTGGGAAGGATGGGGTGAAGGATGGAGAGGATTCCATTACTCGCCTAACTAATTTCCGAAGAAATCTAGGTACAGCTAATGGATGGAAGTACCTAAAATAATTAACGGTGGCGGACACAGTTCCCATAAGTGGAACTACCTCCATGCACCAAGACGACTGGCCAACGCGGTGCATTAAGCCTAAGAACTCCCCATGAATTAATAACGCATTATATATATATATATATATATATATATATATATATATATATATATATATATATATATATATATATATATATATATATATATATATATATATATATATATATATATATATATATATATATATATATATATATATATATATATATATATATATATATATATATATATATATATCAAATCTTTGTGTAGCTTCTTCTTGTCACATGCAGAGTTTAAATCATCATTCATTGTTCACTCAGTTAGATAGGTAAGTACTGCATAAAAATTAAAAGAAATATAGTCAGTTCTTTTTTCTTTCAATTAATAACCATTCAGTCAAGAATTACTTAGTGACGCTTGAATAACAAAATAGCTGCATTATATTCTGCTGACAAACAAATGTATGAACTAATTTTATTCGAAATGAATTAGTAGTATGGGATCCGACTTCGTGACTACTACACCTATTCGTCTTTTAATTGAGACTCAATTTTTGTAGATATTTATCAACACAGGAATACGCTTCTGCAAAGTTACCTACCTATCAAAATTTGACATCAAGTACCTACTATCAATTAGAACTTTATTAATTGGTGCATTGAAACAATTTCGTTCTCTTGTTTTTAAAATAAATTATAATTAATTTCAAGGAGATATGTGAAGTTCTTCAAAAGTTTAGGATGTGTTTATACTCACTTGTCCGCAACCTCTTAGCAACCAGGTATAAAAAGGAGCTCTGACTCTCTTAAGTTAAGTTAAAGAGCTGTGTTTTTTCTCTACGCGAAGCAATTGGGGTTCCTTTGCAAAAGTGACATGATTGCAAGCAGTGACTTACCTACTCTCCATGTGAAGAAATCATAGAGAATAACTCGGCTTATACAATCTAATCATCAGACAAGATTGTAACTCGGTATCTAAGATAATGGAAATATGGAGGTTGCATTCTTGATCTCTTTTTTCGAGACAAATTCACTGGTGAAAACAAAAATAGGCTATCCTTTTTTATTTTCGTATTATAAATAGAGTTTCTATTTTTCGACTTTTAGACAGGTGTAAATATCATGGTTGTTTGTGAAGTTAGGAGATTATATACATTCCTAAGGCGCTTTTTTCTAAATAATCTAGTGGCATCTATAATATTAGAAAAAACATGTGCAACTTAGAGTGATGGCCTGATTTTTTTAAAGATGAATTATAGTGGGCTATGGTATGGTTAGAACGGATTTTCTCCCTTTCTAATCATTTGTCATGGCGGCGTGCTTTTGATATGTAAGTTTTTAATAGAGAAAATAATATTTCACTAGACTACATTTGCGCGTTTTAATATTTATTCCAAGTAGACGTGTATAATCTACGACAGAGTGTGTCTATTTGTTTCGATCACAATATCAGTTAACTCATTGAATCGTTAAAGCTATATTCAAAAGGTTAGAAAAAAATCTTATGGGTTTTAGACCACTCGCTTACTTTTAATTACGAGAAAGTAATCTATGAAACTATTATTTTCGCTAATAAATACTTACTCATCAAAAGCGACCCGACATTGCAGGAATGATGGTTAGAAATAATGCGACCTCCATTTTTTGGTATTTCCTATAGTTACCGAGTGGAGTTACCCTATACCAGTGATGGGCAAAGTACGGCCCGCGAGCCAGCACCGACCAAGAAATGATTCAATCCGGCCCACCGAAGGTGCATCGAAATGAATAGTAGCACCTATTATACATCCCTCGATAATTATATTTTGACGATCCAGCAGTAGAAAGTAGAATAATAGATGCATACGTAAAGGAACAACTAGACTTACCACGTAGTTCAATACAACATAGAAATAGTCTGATTTCCAATTATCCGAAGACAAAGATTGGCGTACCGATTTCCTCAAACACTATAACAAATTGAATAAAAATTACAAGGAAAGAACCTTTTTTAGATGAGAATTGGGGTTGCCTGAAATCTTTTAAAACTCAGCTCTTTTTGTTTTATAACTGCATGGAGAAGAACGATTTAACACTTTCCGCGTTTAAAATCCATGGCGCCAGTTAGTGAGAACAAATTGAAATAATTCAGTCAGATGTTGAGAAACTTCACACAAAATTTGAAGTTAGGTTTCAAGATAATAAGAACATTCAGTCATCGCCAGATGTTTTTTCCATATCGTTCAATATATAGACCCAAAAATATCTGCAGAATTGCAGATGAAAATTATTAAAATGCAGTGCGGCACCCATTTAGAACTGTTTTAAATTCCAACATTATGGTAAATCAAAAGCAATTTCATATGTTTCACACCTGCCATGGCAAGGCCCTAGAATAAAAGTTAAATTTTAATTTGTAGCTAACATTTGTGCAAGTGTGTAATGTTTGTTTAGTTAAAAGATCTCAAAACAAAACTTTTTTGCTAAAACTCTAGCCCTTCTCTGATATTTCTCAAACTTTCTGGCCCTCCATGAAGAAAGTTTGCCTACCACTGCCCTATACCTACAAACATCGAAATTTACCGTGTACATCGTTTTCAAATTATTGCTTGGATATGCGTCGATATACGTGAGGTACGTACTCAACTAGAGAGCATCATTTTCATTTAAAGCATGTTTCTTAGATTTCATAGTAAGATACACACTGCAATGAAGCTTGGTATAATATATAGTATTTTGAAAACGACGTATATTTGGCACACTGCGTCCTTGTCTATTAGATGATTTGGTGAACTAAATCTCTACCCATCTTAGGTTTTCTAATAGCTGGCGTTATGAACAGATAAATTCAACTAAGTAAAACCTGTTGACACCTGTGGTTGCGGCCAAGCAAAAATGGCTACTCAAAGTTCTTAACAAATTTTGTATGGAAATGAATTTCAATTTATCTTGAACGCAAGTGAGCAAAAGTGGTTTCGTAAAATTTTTATAATGACCCGTATTTCCCCATTAATCATTATTTATAAAAATTGAATTTTATTCAAAAACATGAACGTAGTAACCACATAGTCGAATCTTAGATGAAAAGCATTACGCGAACAATATTTTTATGAATTTTTAAAAAGCACTGGTACGAAGGTGTCCCATAATTATTGTTATTAAAAAACGATGATTTTTTATGGACGAGTGGCAATACTGTAGCTAGTGGAAGAACAAGAGTCGATATTATATGCATGTCATTCTCAGAACGTTGATAACAGAGACTATTACTGTTATTAGGAGCCTGACAGTTTACCGTAATAGATACAGTGGTAGAATGAAAATATTAACACTTTCTAGAATTATGTCATATATTAAAATGGCCTATTAATGTACATAATTAGTAACTGAAAACGGCCACAGGTAAAAATTTAATGAAACATAGTAGGTAATCTGTTTCTTCATATTTCAATTTTTCTATAATTCATCAACGTATTAATAATATCGGGTTTTCAATCGAAAATATATAAATAAATAATCTATATATATATATATATATATATATATATATATATATATATATATATATATATATATATATATATATATATATATATATATATATATATATATATATATATATATATATATATATATATATATATATATATATATATATATATATATATATATATATATATATATATATATATAAGTATGTATATATATATATATGAGATCGCTAAACATAAACACCGTAGGACCAATCATCGCCAAGCTTGGCTCATCTTAAGTATTTTTTCATGAAGAAGATTTGTAGGTGAAAAAATTGTAAAACTCAGCTGTGTATTTTTTGTATGAAAGAATTTTAGTAGCCGGATAGCTGGTCTGGCGCTTTAGCCATTTCTTTATTCTCGAGCCCAAGCAACCCGTGGACGGACAGCTAGAATATATATATATATATATATATATATATATATATATATATATATATATATATATATATATATATATATATATATATATATATATATATATATATATATATAGATGATAAATATCGAAAATGTCCATTTAATCTTATTTCCTGAATATTCTTCATTTGTGTTGCTAAGAATAATTGCAAAATTAATAGTACTCGGGTCTATGGTGTTTCTGAAATAAAAACCACCCTCAGTGTTTATTGTGCTGAAAGATTCATGAGAGTTCTAGAGGATAGTATACCAATCTAGAAAGTTAATTAGAATTTTAAAGTTTTATTCGATGTATCCACCTAGAAAAAACTTGATATGGCAATCATGTGTTTCTGGGCAAACTAATAATGTGCACTCCATTGCAAACCTACTATATAACCTTATATTATATATTGATGTGTATTAATATAATAAATGCGTCCACGTTTCACATTCCATTTCTATTTGTAAAAATATAGTCGCAATCATCCTTCCTACTGAGTCATTTAATTTTATTGCATGAGTATCATGATTAATGTCGTCAATTATCTGAACAATCCGAAATCAAGATAAATACTCGAAGATACTTTTGTAAGACCAATTCAGGTTCATTATCCACAATGAAAAAAAATTAAGATTTACACCGTGGTCAGGCCATAACGACAATAATTTAAATAGCTTTTTAGTAGATGTTTGCGGAGGTTTTATTTGGCTTCAACCGCGAAGACTGGGCATTTTTACTGTGTAAATATTTGCAAGAGGCTTATGTGACTTCAAAGGCAGGCAGTGGCAACCCGAGACTAGCCGCTGGTTGAGGAAAGGTGACGCAGAAGGGTGCCCCCCGGCCCCACACCACATAAAAATCTATGTATTCTAACTATTCGGTTCCTAGTTAGAACATATGTGTTAATTAATAATGGCCCACACTCGTACAGGCATATAACTGCTACCAAGTACAAACAAATGGTTTATGTAATATATTTGGTTAAGAGAATATGACAAACATGCCGCCATTGTTGGTGTACTTGCGTGGATATAGGTGTCACTTCATAATTAGCAGCTAACGCCTCAAATAGAGTAAACGTATCTTATACATATTCTCAATCTTGTTCAAGGTCAAGTTGAAAAAATTGAATGTATAACCTCCGAAATATTTTAGTTTTGCTTCACTAATTTTTAATTTTAAAATGTTTGTATGCATCATAACCTCAATCGATTTGATGTGTCAATCTTATGTAACGAGTCAGAATCATACACTCTATATAAAACAAGGATTAGATTTCTATTAGTTTTCTGCACTAAGAAAAACACATACCTAATAACAGACTCAAGCATTACCTACATTTTGGAACTACATTTGTTTTCATCCGATATTTTATTCCTACTTAATTCATCAATCACTTTGAAATATCCTTAATATGTAGAAATTGATAATTCCATATAATAAATTGTTGAATTGTGATATGAAAACCATGAATAATTTTCCACAATTGACTGTCGAAATATTAATCAGCTTTAACTTACTAAAATGTTTTGACATAAAATTAATGATAGACTATTGCAGCGTATCGAAAGTCAGCAGTCGGGTGCAAAAAATCTTTTTTGCACGCCATACTGTATATGATTAATGATGTGGCTGTCAGTTGTTTTTCCTAAGATAAGTTAACTAGTCCTTGAAAAAGTCTTTGTAAAGCCGAAACTTTGAAATATTAAAGGAATAAATGATTAAATAGCAAAGATAAATAAATCTCCATTTCTGCTAAGCCACATTCCCAAGAAAATTTCTAGAATTATCACATATATATTTCTGGCTCAAGAATAATATATATATATATATATATATATATATATATATATATATATTTATATATATATATATATATATATATATATATATATATATATATATATATATATATATATATATATATATATATATATATATATATATATATATATATATATATATATATATATATATATATATATATATATATATATATATATATATATATATATATATATATATATATATATACACAGGGCCGTAACCAGCACTGCTGTCTAGAGGGGGCTGAACAAATTCTTGAGGGGGCTTGTTTTTTACATAGAACTAAAATAAATATACTTGAAAAAAAGATAGGAATATACAGCTTTTTTATGTCTTTTTACTTAGAAGTGTGTACTGGAAAACGAATATTAATTGAAAAACATTTTGGAAAACTAAAAAAATTCATTCTGATAAAAATAATAAATAAAAAATCTCCCCTAGAAAACTCTAAATAAATAAAACTAATAGAAATAAAAAATATTGAAAAAAAATAAAAATATACTTTCATCATTAAATATAATAATAATAATAATAATAATAATAATAATAATAATAATAATAATAATAATAATAATAATAATAATAATAATAATAATAATAATAATAATAATAACTTTATTCGGATAATACTGTATAAACAATCCGTTAATTATATTAAATTATTTGATTCATAGGGAGTCACCTAAGCACAGCTTGTGTTGTGAACCGCCTATGGAATGTTAACAATTTTGTTCATTATTCTAGGTTAACATAAAATATAATTCCCATATACAAATACATACAAACATACCAGATATTATACAACAAATTAATTATTAATAATTGATTGATTGATAATTGAAGAAGTAGATAATTTAGGAAAAAGGACTGTCAGTCAAAAAATTTTTCGAATCTTTCATAATTATTGTATATGTATTTTTTAATCTCTTTTTTAAATCTGTATTTATTTTTTAGATGTTTCAGATGTATAGGTAATATATTCACTAATTTTGGTCCGTAGTAAGAAATGAATTTCTGTGTTTGACTCTTAGTAAAAAGAGGAATCTGAATGGCCTTGTTGGCAGTAGCTCTAGTACAATACAAATGGGTACTATAAGTTAATGGTGAATTAAAAATCCATAGTATACTATGATACACATACAGCTATCTAATATTGAATAAACCTGATTCTAAGTATAGTGATGTGGTGGGATATCTGCGATTTTTTTTTTAAATAATTTTGATTATGGTGTTTTGAGTAACTTGAATGTTATTCATGGTAGATTTACCTATGCCACCCCAAATTATGATGCAATATCTTATTATCGACTCAGCCAAGGCATCGTAAAACATGAGTAGTAATCTTTTGTTAGCAATATTTCTTAATTGGTAGAATTTGTAAATTAATTTATTCAATCTCTTCACAGTGTACTGTACATGTTCAGTCCAGCGAAGATACTGGTCCACCATAATTCCAAGATATTTTATGTATTCAACCTTTTCAATTTCTGAACAAGCACAGTGTATGTTATTGCATCCACTGTGGTGAATTTTGAGTAATTTGTTCACTGGCTGATCTCTAGCAGTAGCAGTAAAAGTAATATGTTTTGTTTTCTCAATATTTAAACTGAGTAAGCTTTCACTCAACCAGTTATGGTAGACTTTGAGTTCATTTTCTGCGGTTTCATAGAGTTCATCCCAAGAGTCATGAATAAAGGTTATGGCTGTATCATCTGCATATGATGTTACATGACTTGTCGTATCTCCAAGGCATCCTATGTTGTTAATATAAAGCAAAAACAAAACAGGCCCTAAGACCGTTCCCTGAGGGAGTCCCACAGAAATTGTTAAAGGTTCACTAACTATATTATTAATTTTTACTCTCTGAATTCTTTTAGACAAATAATCTTGAATGAGACTGAGTGGGGATCCTCTAATTCCTGCTTCATCTAAACGGTTAAATAGAATGTTATGATTGACAGTATCGAATGCCTTGGCTAAATCGACAAATACTGTAAGGCATTTTTTATTTTCATTCAAGCCATTTAAGACGTTGTTGACGAGCTGAAATATTGCTTTATCGGTACATTTCCCCTCTCTAAAGCCAAATTGGTTGCTTGAAAGTATTTTATTCATTTCCAAGAAGTTCATGATTCTTGCCTTAAGTGCTCTTTCGAAGATTTTGGCAAAGTTACTAATGACACTAATCGGTCTGTAGTTAGTGGTTAGGTTTTTATGACCTGCTTTGAAAATTGGAGTTGTGATCGATTCTTTCCATTGATCTGGAATAGAGTTAGTGGAAAAACATAAGTTTATAATATGAGATAATGGATCAATGAAAAACCTGCCAAATTTCTTGAGAAAACGCATTGAAATTCCATCAGACCCTGGAGCTGAATTATTCTTTAAACTGGATATAATATTTGTTATTTCAGTATTTGTTATAGGATTTAGAAAAAGTGAATTTTTGATTGGGCTTCGTTTCTCAATTGGTACATTATTTTGAGGGATTATGATTTTATCTGCCATTTTTTTTCCAATATTTACAAAGAACTTATTGAAATAGTTAGCTCTTTCGTTATCAGAATTGAGTTTGTTGCCAGTGCTATCAACAACATTGGAAAGGTCTGTTGAAGCTTTGTGTTTTTTATAGTTTGTCAAATCATTAACTTCCCTCCATATTTGCTTGTAATTTTTCTTGGCTGCGTCTATCTTATGTTTAAAATATTGTTCTTTTGTTGTTCTTATCAGATTATTCAGACAATTTCTATAATTTTTGTATTCAATTTTTCAATACGACTTTTTATTTTGGTTAGAAACAATTCATAAGCAATCTTCGAGTCATTTGCACTCAGGATATCCTCCCATTCTTCCTTTCTAACGAGTTTTTCTAATTTTTTGTCATCAATAAATGATGATAAAGTATTCTTTTGTATTCTGTATTGTTTAACCTCATCAATCTCGATAGTTAACATGAAACAGTCTGTGATATTTGTTTGTACGATATATGATTCAAATTTTAATGATTTGCACGTTGATTTATTTAATACTCTGATAAATATGTGATAAATCGATTGTTGTGGATGTTGATTCAGTTTCTCTAGTTGGTGCGTTAATATATGGAAAGAAGCCATGTTCGGCCATCATACACATATACTTATTTACTAGATGGTTCGCTGCATTTGATATATCAATTACTAGTCATCCACCATATTACCAGCAAAGAGTTCATCTAAATCATTTATATATAACTCCAGCATTGTTGCCGGAGGCCTATAAGAAGCAAATATATAGATTGTGAATGTATCCAATTTGTATGAGATTTTTAATAGATTAACTTCTGATAAAGTTTCAATACTGGTAATGTTATCGATGTGTTTTTTCACATATACAACCACCCCATCATTTTTATTATAATGTGATCCATTGTAGAAAATATTGAAGTCAGGCAAAACAAAGTCGCCCACATCCTCTAAGGTAAAAGTTTCTGATAAAATAATTATGTCCAAATTTTTCAATCCTAAGGACCCCAGAAATATGAGAAGCTCATCAAAATTTTTTTTCAAACTTCTTATATTTAGATGTATTATATTAAAGAAATGTTTCGTATCATTTGTTTTTTTTTTTCCACAGTTTCATCGATATTTTTGCAAACGTGTGTCCTTTTTTCCTC
The DNA here is from genome assembly GCA_030704885.1 of Cynegetis impunctata. Taxonomy (NCBI): domain Eukaryota; kingdom Metazoa; phylum Arthropoda; class Insecta; order Coleoptera; family Coccinellidae; genus Cynegetis; species Cynegetis impunctata. Next base: position 71,931 of record JARQZK010001577.1, on the reverse strand, counting down.
ATAATGTTCTAATTCATTTAGAAAATCTAACATTATGTTTATTTCTCTATGTATTCATCAAAAGTAAACAATATAGCTATAAAGTTATGAAATAATATGAAGTAATTACAAAAATAGAAAAAAAATAATAATCTAATTGTAATAATAGTAATCCCTAAATATAAATTAGTGATAAGCAAATGACCAAAGAGTTGTCCCTGCCTTGATTTTATTACATGTAAACATATTCAATATTTCAAATGGAAAACATACAAGTAGTATTATCATTATCTGCATTCAATCGATATTCCGTCAGCACCGAACCTAACCAACTTCTTGTGATTGTCAAGTTTGGTAAAGATTTGACCATTGTAGCACCACGTATTTTTTTCGCCGTACTTCAACTTTGCTTCCGCTAGTAGCCTCCTTCGTGTTTTTGTAAGATCCTCGGTGATGAAAATTTTCTTGCCTTTCAGGCTCTTGGCGTTTTTTAATATATTTACTTTCCATTCATAGTTGATGCATTTCATAATGATCGGACGGGTACGTTGATAATTTCTCTTACCGATTCTATGAGCTGCTACAATTTGTTGGTTCGATATCGACAAATTTGAATTTTTATTTAATATTTCACAAAACTCTGTTACCAGATGTTCCTCTTCTGTTTCAGGAATCCCGTAGGCACCGATATTAGTCACTTTTGTTTGTTGTTGAAGGTTCTCCATTTTTTGTTCCAAATCGTAGAATCTCGATTGTTGGTTTTTTATTTCACTCTCCATTTTTTTCAGTTTTAAGTCGACCTTATCAGATACAGTTTGTATTATCTGATTTAAAACTCATCGCTGGACATTAGTTCGGCTATCGTATCTTTTATAATTGATTGTAATTCTTGTTTGCTTCTTGTACCCATGATGAAATTATAAATTTTATGTAATGGAATCGAAGCAGATGCAGTTATTAAATCACTGGAACACTTTTGAAACATATCTGTAGTTTTTTAACCTTTGAAAACACTTGTTTTGTGGGAGCAACTAATGAGACGTCTACTCACTTCGAGGCATTACCGAATAAATTACCGAATAATATAATTATATAATATATAAACAAATAAATATATCTATAGACGTTTATATCATAGGGCCACTTTTTGGAGGAAGGTTACCGTCATCCAATTCATTCGTGGAAAGGATATTTCCATTGATTAATATTTTTAAATGTAAAATTCGAGATAAAATGATACTTGAAAAACAATAAATTCATTTGTGTCTATTAGATCTCACTTGGAAATAAATGAGATTTTCTGTAAATAATTTGAGCCTAGTAAAGCTATGTATGTAAAATTTGATTCTGATATGTATCAGTAGTAGAACCAATCCACAACTTCAAGCACAGACAAATATGATGATGATGTGATCATGTCTTGTGAACAGTTTATATAAAAATAAAGATATTTGTAACAGAATCGTGGTTTTGATTGTAATACTAATTTAAGTAAAAAGTCCCGAAAATACCTATTATTGTTTTTCGGACGAGTAGGCAACATGTTGCGTGCACTATTTTTTCATGTAGTTGCGAAAAAAATCATAATTGCGATTTTGGGAGACAAATTAGCAGCAAAATACGTATGAAATAACTCCTAGGATAAGTAAATTTTGTATGAAAAATTCTTGTTACCAATGTTTCCCCGTTAACATGTCGCAACCACGGTTGCGCTTTTGGGCGACAAATTAGCGTCTAAAGTACAGCACGGCTCTGTAAAATATGGCAACCCTGATGGTAGCCGCTCGTTTGTCGCTATTTCATTTTAGGATAAAAAAGTTCAACATGTTTTGCGGGTTAAAAGATGCCACAAATAAAAATTTTTAAGTCAGTTTTACAATTAGGCAGATTTGTTTGTAACTAGTTTTATGTTTCAACGCAGATATAAACATTTTTGGATTTTAATAATTCTGGTATCTTTTCTAGAGGGGGCTTAGATAATTCCAGAGGGTCTCAGCCTCCTCTGGTGTCCCCCTGGATACGGCACTGTATATATATATATATATATATATATATATATATATATATATATATATATATATATATATATATATATATATATATATATATATATATATATATATATATATATATATATATATAATATATATATATATACCGTCAAGGCGGGGTTACTTTGGCCAAAAATATGTCATGTTCAAAGTTTATTTATCCACATTTTCCAAAAAATGCCAATATATAATTGTGAACCACATTAAAAACAATTATCATATGATTCTGTAGCCATGGATACTCATTATAGCAGTTTTAGGCAGTTGAATATATTTTTTTTGTATTTTTTCAAAAATGGCCAAAGTTACCCAGGGGTTGGGGTTACTTTAGCCACTTCAATGTTTCTTCTCATTTAAAACCCATATTAAATTATATTGTAGGTCAAAGTAGTCCCAACACCTGGGTAACTTTGGGCATGAGGGTGCAGTTAATAGACCAAATATCATATATAAAAAACTGGTTTTACTTTGGCCACTCCCAGGCCTGGCCAAAGTAACCCCATCCGTAGGCTCAAATAGGTAATGTTACGACATTATAATAAAATATAAAATTTAACTTAAATTATATCAGTTCAACCCTTTGGCTAAGGGTTAACAACTATTTTTTTTATTGTATTTAAGTAACTTACCTACTATTTAAAGGCGTATCAGGCCGTTGTACAGATGAAAGTATTTCAGAAGGTTCTATTGACAAATTGGTAAACAACAAAAAAAACAGAGCCAGTAATACCAACCTATCGATTTTTTAAAAACGAAATTTCCCACATAATATATTTACTACAACCATAATGTACAATGTGTATATTTATAAATGTAAATATTTTTCTTCTTCTGTTATTTATGAAAATAAACTTTTTTTACCTAAGGGTGGCCAAAGTTACTCCAGGCTGGCCAAAGTAACCCCGCTTGACGGTATATATATATATAATATATATATATATATATATATATTATATATATAATATATATATATATATTTATATATATATATATATATATATATATATATATATATATATATATATATATATTATATATATATATATATATATATATATATATATATATATATATATATATATATATATATATTTCCCTGGTACATATGGGCTTCTACAACGGCTCCCATGAAACCAAATGAGCTGAAATTTGGTATTCAAGGCAAATCAAAACTATTAAAATGGGAAACTTTTCCAAGCGCTGTCATTGTTGCGTATACCTATATTTCTTGTTTTCAAATATATATTTTTCACGGTACATATTGTCATTCCCAGCGGCTACCAAATAAGCTGAAATTTAGTATGTGTCTCATTAAAGCAGAACGAAACTATCAAAATGTGGGTAAATTTTTTCCATTGCATTTTTACTTTTCTTGTTTTTTCGTGGTTTCTGAAAATTTGCTCAACTCCATAGCTTCTGCAGATTGAGTCAGAGAGTTGAAATTTGGTACGTGTTTTGCATAAAATTAATTATTTTCAAATTTTAATGATGGTTTGCTTTTGAAGCTTGATTCTTCAGTACGGGAATTTTTTTTAATAAAATAAATCATTTTTATTTTGATTTGCTATCAAAGCGTGGCTTTCCAAACCATAATTAGTTTCGTTCGAATCGCATCCTGACGCGATGCACTTCGCGCGAAAAATACCACCCGTGTTTCTGAATTGATATGGTTTTGAAAATTAACTGTAATAATGTAATCATGTAATATTTATTATGTAACCTACTCGTCAGGAATAATAATGAAATATAGAATATGGATAGATATAGTTGCTCTCATAGTTAATTCATTGATGTCATGTAGCTACTCTTCAAATTGAAGAAGTTATTTATTTTATTTATACTTTGAAATATTCTGAAATTAATAAATTGGATGAGAATAAATGATTTGAACTGAAATACTAATTTTTGAATAGAGAATACCATCAAATGAGTAATATTTTTGCCCTGCTGCGTTAACTGAAGAAGTGTCTATAATTGAAAGGATAATATCATCATATTTCAAAAAGTGTTTCTAATATATGTACCTGTATAGGTATATAACAAATTCATTGTATTTTATGATTCCTATCGAAATTTGGTTTGTTTTGCTGAGAAACAAAATCCTTGAATTATTTTGGATTCTATAGGTAGATTACAGTTTTTTAACGACATATAATTTTATACTTCTCAATATGTTAATGGACTAAAAATACGATACATTTTCAGGTGAAATTTACGCCAAGAATATTTTTTTTATATACCTAATATAAATTCATATATAAGAAGACAACATTTTTCTTTCCAATTAAATATTGGGCCATCGACCATAATATCTATTCCTCCATTTTTCATTGGTGACCGGAAATTATCTATTAAAAATTATCTTTTCAGATAGATTAATCGGGTTTCAATTCAATGCAAATTGCTAATTAATTGTTCGGTGTTTGCTCTCAAGTCGTAATCAATATATCTTTTTGTGTTTAAATTCAGTATTTGTAATGCCCCATTTATACATGCATCGCTCTTCCACGAGAAACGTGAGTAAGGAGGGAAATGAGCAGAGAAGTAGGCATTACCGGTATGTGAATGGGGTTCCCTTCGCTTGTGGTATTGCGAACGGACATCGAAGTACAGACAGAACGAGTGGCAGTCTTTTTACTACATGCTGCCGTCATTGCTGGAGTTACCATTAGGCAGAGTAGGCAACAGCCTAGGGGCCCCGCATCGACTGGGGGCCCGTACACGCACCAAGAAAAAAAAATTCATCGAATGAAAATTTTATTTGAAAACTTGTATGAAAATCCTCAAAAATATTATTGCTTTCTTTCGACGCATGTTGTCAATTGATCAAATACTTCATACATACAGAACAATCTATTATCGAGTAGAAGAACTAATAAACTGTCTTCGTTCACCAATGGCTCAGAACCGTTTGAATTCATTGTCGATAATGGCCATTGAAATTGATGTATTAGAAAGGGTCAACTTCCAAGATGTTTTAAACTATAATATTTAAACTTACTGTATAGGCTGTCCCATTTTCGATGTCCTTACGGGGTAACTCGCTTATTTTTAAAGATAGAGATTTGCGGTTTTTGCGAACGTTGGCTACTTTTTTGTGAATCTTACGATACCGTAAACAAAATTTTCATAGCTTGCTTCGTTTTTGAGATACAGGGCGAAGTTGAAAATATTGCATTTTGGTCCCCCTCCTGTATCACAGCTGCCTTTTAACTTAAAGGAGGAGTAAAAACTGTCTTTCATACAATTTTTTACGTAGAATCCAGTGGCGAAGTCAGATTTTCGAAATGAGCTGTCATTATTTAGATATAACCCAATGTTATAATTTTTTAAATGGAACAATCTGCATATTTTTCCATATTCAAAACACAAATGTTTCGCGCTTTTCAAAAATATATAATACTTATATAAAATTCTAAGTATTATCCCAGTATTTAGATAATTTTCTTTTTTTGATGGCAAGTCAAGACAAAAATCACTTTGATAGATCGTTCGGCGCAATAAACGAAAATATCACTTGGTTAGAATGAAAAGTATTCATTAAAAAAACAATTATTTAATATAAGTTACTAAACAGAGATGAATTTAGTAATTATTATAACAAAAATAGAAACTTATATGTAACACTGCTACAAAACAAAGTTCTATTATTTTTCTGTTGAAAATGTTTCGTGAATATTGTTCAAATTACTACCCATTCTGTTGAAGACACAGACGACATCTTCTGAAGATAGTACCAATCGACCACAGTTAAAACAAAAGTCTTATATCTAAGTGTTCGAAAGCTTCTCTCGAGGCATTCATCAGAGCATCTCGATTTTCGTGCTGCGTGTGGTTTATTTTATTTGTTATATAGCCCCATATGAAGAAATCTAATATAGATAAGTCAGGGAACCTTGGTTGCCAGTTTATGGAACCATTATTACCAATCCACTGGTCTTGGAATCTTTCATTAGGATAAACTTTTTCTATATTGAACCAACGGAATTTCGTCAAGTAGTTAAGAAAGAAAATCATCCAAATATATTTGGTGATTAAAGTTACCGTCGAAAATGCGGTAGGCTAATCTTCCTCCAAAAACGAAAGAAGATACATTAGCCTACCGCATTTTCGACGGTAACTTGAATCACCAAATATATTTGGAAATTTTGGATGATTTTCTTTCTGAATTACTTGACGAAATTCCGAGAGAAGTTTTAGAATACTTAGGTATAAGACTTTTGTTTTAACTGTGGTCGATTGGTACTATCTTCAGAAGATGTCGTCTGTGTCTTCAACATAATGGGCATCAGTAATTTGAACAATATTCACAAAACATTTTCAACAGAAAATTAATAGAACTTTGTTTTGTAGCAATGTTACATATAAGTTTCTATTTTTGTTATAATAATTACTAAATTCATCTCTGTTTAGTAACTTATATTAAATAATTATTTTTTTAATGAATACTTTTCATTCTAACCAAGTGATATTTTCGTTTATTGCGCCGAACGATCTATCAAAGTGATATTTGTCTTGACTTGCCATCAAAAAAAGAAAATTATCTAAATACAGGGATAATACTTAGAATTTTATATAAGTATTATATATTTTTGAAAAGCGAAAAACATTTGTGTTTTGAATATGGAAAAATATGCAGAGTGTTCCATTTAAAAAATTATAACATTGGGTTATATCTAAATAATGACAGCTCATTTCGAGAATCTGACTACGCCACTGGATTCTACGTAAAAAATTGTATGAAAGACAGTTTTTACTTCTCCTTTAAGTTAAAAGGCAGCTGTGATACAGGAGGGGGACCAAAATGCAATATTTTCAACTTCGCCTTGTATCTCGAAAACGAAGCAAGCTATGAAAATTTTGTTTACGGTATCGTTACCGTGTTATCCACAAAAACGTAGCCAACGTTCGCGAAAACCGCAAATCTCTATCTTTAAAAATAAGCGAGTTACCCCGTAGGGACATCGAAAATGGGTCAGCCTGTACTGTACAAATCCAATGAATATCTTGGAAGTTGACTTTTTCCAATTTGTACTTCACAAAACTGTTTTCTTTCGTTTATTGTATTTTATTGCGTTTGACAAGATTAAATTTAAAATAACCGCGTCCCGTCTAATTTCTCTTTCCTAACCCATCATGCAACCTGGATCATCATTAATCACCTATCTATAACCTATTCATTAAGACCATTTCAATAAGGCTAACGAGTCAGGTAAAGTGATGCTGCAGCATCAAGTCAAAGTAACCATGTTGTTACACTATAGCATAAGACTTTGAAGTAACAGGATACCTGGAGTCGATCATCTGGAAGTTACTTACATCCCTTTATCAACTTGAAAAGTCATGGGGCCCGGACAGGGATGTGGCCAAGGAGCCCGGACAGGGTTAATCCGGCCTTGGCTGCCGTGGAATGTCGGGTTTCATTAAATTATTTTACCCAAATTCCCAGTTAAGATCTGAATGAATTCAAAGTAAGATGTAGCTACAAGAATATCAACAAAGTATAAAACGCAAGTGATAATTAAATTACAACTAGAGATTCAGGTCAGGACATTATCCGGAAGATATCTTCATATTTCAATGGCAGAAACAATTCCCCTTTATTTTTTACATTTCAAAACGAAAAATTAAACAATATTATGCTGCTAAATATCTATTTTTCACAATTATATTTTGAAAAATGATTCTTAAAAAGCAAGCCGAATCAAAGAGTAGAAAATAATTTATTTTTTTTAAAGTAAAAAATTCGCGAAATGCATCGTGGTTGAAGAAAAAAGTTGAAACCAACGAAGGAACTTACCAAAATCAACTCAATCCACGTACAAAATTCCAACCCTCTATTTAAAAAAAAAATTCATGAACTGCATCGCGTACACGGAAAAAAAAATTTAACAGTTCTCTTTGTTGGAGATATTATTGCTGAAATAGCGGAACTGCTGTGAATTCAGCGAAAGTATTAGGTATATGCAACAAATCAGTTTGTCAAATCTTCAAGTCACATTTTGCTAGGGGGAATACTGCACCGATAGCAATTCAGCTGCTCGAATAGCAATAACATTCAACAGATTAGTTCTGCTAAAATCCAACAGATCATTCTGCTGACATAACAAATCTCAACTGCTAAAATAACTGAATAATGCAGATTTTATGGAACTAGTTCTGCTAACGTAACTAACTATAATAACGATTTGAATCTGTAATACTTGCAGGATGAGCTGCAGATTTCCTAGAAGTTCATTCTGCTCTTTCAACATTTTATGATGGTAAACATTGCAGACAATCATGCAGATTTAACAAAACAAATTGTACAGCGTGCATAATATTCAGTCAAATTATGAATTCTGTTACTACAACAACTATTCTGTAAATTGTACAGAACGAATCTGTTATTTTCACGGTCACGCTGCTATTATAGCGCATGGGCATATCAGTTCGCGTCTTTTCTCAACCTTAACTAATAACTCGGAGGCTGTATTAAAACATTCATGTTCGTTTTGAGTTGAGTGAGTACGTAACAATGGCCGATACAGATACAGAAGATTTTCTCAAAGCTTGGGGTTTGACAAACTATGTATAGAGATTTTCAGAGGTAAGTTTCATAGTATATTATCGATATGTTCTGAAAATTTTAGTCTTCCGAATAAAATGTCGTGTCACAATGGAATTTTTTTTCCAGGAGTCTACTGAGTCAGACAGCTTTTTATCCAATCTGAGGATTGAAGGCGAACAGCACCATTTCATCGATTTTAATGCTAACGAAGCAGTTGAGGGATCATCAAAAATATCTGCTTTTGATTCAAGAGACTTATGTTGTGAGTGTAAAGTCAAACGAAGAAGAACTTGGGAATATTCTTGATAAAAGTTATGAAGGCAAGGCCTACTATAATAAATTTTTTTATTTTAGTTATGCTTGAGTAAGTAATCATAACTATTTTTTTTGTATCTATTCATTAAATTACGTTCCTGAAAACATGTACCTGTGATAATTGTGATAACTTTACATTAGTAGTTTAGAAAAGAATCATCTCTTAAGATGGATTACTTCAGATTATTTTATGTACCTATATAAAGATATAAATATATTTTTTGATAATTTTCTTGATATGGAATATTTGTAAATATTTCTTGGAATTTCTTTAGCAATAAAATGCTCCATTAATTGAACAAATTATATATTAGCGAAAGTTTGACGCTTCTTTACGTATTGCAACTTCAGAAAAAATGGCCATTAATTTCTTAAACAGAACACCTAATGAAGCGTCAATCATTTTCTAACGGTTCATTTCTTCAAGCGATAGTGCCTGTTATTGCTTGAAAATCAAGAAAAATGTCACATGGATATATATATATATATATATATATATATATATATATATATATATATATATATATATATATATATATATATATATATATATATATATATATATATATATATATATATATATATATATATATATATATATATATATATATATATATATATATATATATATATATATATATATATATATATATATATATATATATATATATATATATATATATATATATATATATATATATATATATATATATACATAGGTATATATATGTAAAACCTACTCAGACATATCTGTAAAAGTTTGTATTGAAAACGTGTGCGATATTGGGATGTTATGTTCATTTTGTTACATTTTGATAAATCAATTATATTTTATACATTCACATACATACTTTTATTTCCTATTTTCCAAACATCGTACTTCGAGTAATAAAGTATGATTTATAAATGAATTAAGAACAAGAAGATACAATAAATAGTTTAATTTCCTCAGTTTTGAATATTTTAAATTAAGTCATAGATAAAATTTGTTTCAACTGGTAGAAAAATATCTGTGTTATTTGTTGGGTTATATCTATGTTATTGTCCTGGTAGAACAAAGTATATCATAGCTGCTAGATGCTCTGTAGCATTGGTTCATATTCCTGGTGATGACTTATTATGAATATCATCGAGATATATTTATTTCATTGCATTTCATATTGCTCTATTCACATTACTACATAAGCGTATATATATATATATATATATATATATATATATATATATATATGTGTGTGTGTGTGTGTGTAGTAATTTGTATGAAGCAATATAAATACTATGAATAAAATATATCTTGTTGTATTAACGGTAATGTCCTGCATCAATGACAATAGATGCTGTGAATTTTACAAACCATCTTGTACAAAGAGCATGAAATTTGGTAGATTCAACAGACTTATATATTTTCATTTGCGAGACATTCTGCAGAATTAACAGAATACGAATACAATTAATCATATCGATCTGCTGGAATAGCAGACTAAACTCTCATCGAAGTGTTATTCCCAACAGGCCATACTGTTGTAACAGCAGCATGTTTGGTAAATCCAATACTATTCAGTTTGTTAAAAGAACAGAATGAGACGATAAATTATGTAGTTAAAAATGTTGAAATTGCAATTCAAAGTTGCAATTTCAACAATTCGTGATTGCAATAGTAGTAGAACCCGTTGTTTAATTTCAACAAATTCTTGTTACTTTAACAAATTGAATTTAGCAGAAAGTGAATCGTTGATCTAACAGACTGCACTGCAGTCACTGTGGGAACAGAAATTTCTGTTGTATTTGCAATTTTTTTGTTGAATTTACCAGAAATTTCTTTCAGTGTACTGATTTCGAACGGAATAGTCACCACGAAATGCAGCGCGGTTGAGAAACAGAGTTGAAACCCAGAAAAAATCTTGAGTCAACATGAACGCAATGTATACGCACCAAACTTCAACCCTCTAACTGAATCTATGAAGTTCGGCAAATTTTCAAAAACCACGAGAAAGCAAGAAATATCTACGTAAAAATGGCGGCGGTTGAAAAAATTTATCAAAACTTTGATAGTTTTGTTTTGCAACAAAAATTTTGATAATTGTATATCATCGAATACAATTCCAAGAATAGGCTATATCAGTCCAACTCACAAAATTGCTGTTTTGATCTTATTAAATCTCATCAGTACCTACCTACTGCATACTTAGGGTTGCCATTACCTAAATTGCTGACGCCGGACAAAAAATTTAAAAACCCCGGACATTTGGGTGAAATTTAGTTCATTCCCGGACACATATATTTTTTTGAATAAAATAAAACATCCTTTATATTTTAATTTGTTCATTTATTTAAACTTTAAACCGCTTGTTTGCGATATAAACAAACAACAAAAAACAAATAAAATATCTACTAATATAACACAGTTTACAGTTTTCTCTTTTTGAGGTAATATGGTAACATATCAACTTATAATGATAATTTTTAGTAGATCAAATTAGATCAAATAGACTACATTCTACATTGTAACAACAAATTATAGGATAGGTAATCCGGTTCGGTTAGATAGGTTAGGTAACCAAAATTATTTTTTAATTATATAAATTAAAAGTAACTAACAAGTTTAAATTTTAAGGAGGTCAAGTTCTTTATACTAATTTAACTTAACTTGATATTTTTCAGACTTGCCAATTTCTGCCAAAGTGTCTTTCTTTTCCATCAGGAATTTTTAAAAGAGGGAGCAACTCAAATCTTTAAAATTATACTTTATTTTGGTCAGAGGAGAAACCGTATGTGTATTTAGCACGTTTTACTCTGGATTTAGGTTGTATACTGCTTACGATTATAAATTAATTTTTAACTATGATTTGTTTTAATATATTGCTCATCTGTAAATCAATCGGGATTCCTCGGACACAAAATTGGTCTGGGTTTTACTCGGACATATTTTGGAAGCCCCGTCCGGATGCCCCCTGGACGCCACCTAAACTAGGACAAATCAGGGGAAACCCGGACGGATGGCAACCCTATGCATACTTGAAGAACGAATTGTTCGTCAAATTTCTTCTGTTTCCTGCTCATATAACAATTATTATACCATGGTTTGATAAATATTTAATATACATATAATCAACAACAAATCCATAAGAGACTCTTTTCATAAAATAGTATGTTCGGTGATATTTTTAGTTAATTCGGGAGGGACATCAAATAACATTAGAAAAAACTAACGGTGTATTATTTTGTACATGAAATTCGGTTTAATGATTCGTCATTAATAGAAGTTGATTAATTACTTTTCACTTCATTTCAAAAAGATGCCAACCTAGATACAAATAATATATCATTGTGTTAAATACGAATAACTGGATGTGCTTCAAACTGGTTCCGAAATCATTCAGACATTGATATTTTGCCTTATCCACTTTGCAAATTATCAACACATCCTCCGATATCCAGTTAATCTTTGCAAAAACATCTCCTCCATTAGCAGGATGTCCATAATCCTTGGGCCCTTTGTCCATCCGAAGGGAGGTGCTAAACTCTGGTCAGTGAAGGATTAAGCTCGCCGCCTTTGTGCATATTAAAATAGACTAAACTGGACTTCTGTTCCGGTCCGCTTTCGCCCTTTTACGAACCGATACAAATCCGGAGGTTTGTCATAAAACACTCCCTTTTTAGTTTGCGTTAGATTTAGATAATTACTCGTGTGTTGTTTCAAGGGTCATTTACTCCGCAGCGGCCATTAGGGTAATTATAATTTCATCTTCCCGTCGTCGGGGATTGTGCTTGCTTTTTTTTGTGGATGCTTTTGACACTAAATTTTTAATTTAATTTTCCATTTCTATATATACCTACATATATATATATATATATATATATATATATATATATATATATATATATATATATATATATATATATATATATATATATATATATATATATATATATATATATATATATATATATATATATATATATATATATATATATATATATATATATATATATATATATATATATATATTAAATTTATTAAAAAAAATAAAATAGATATATAAAAAAAACATCTATAATATAAATATATATATATATATATATATATATATATATATATATATATATTTATATATATATATATACATATATAAATATTTATATATAGGTATATATATATATATATATATATATATATATATATATATATATATAATACAGGGTTATTCGCGTTATTCGACACGAAGAATTATGGATAAAGTATTTTATAATTATAGAAGTTTTTTTCTTTAGGATGGATTGGGACCTAGCAGTACTACATTTCAAAAATATTTTCATGTTGTACAGGGTGTTCCAAAAACACGAAAACTATCAAAGTTGGTATTTTTCAAATATAATACCCTGTATATTATTTTATTTTTGGATTTTAAGATGAAAACAAATGTCAGTTTCATTAAGGTTTAATTCACCTAAACCTTATGGTTTTTGAAATCTCGTATTTTGTGAAAATGTAGTATCAGTTTTAACGCTTATCTCGCAACTGTTGTTTTCTTGTTTTTAACCAAATTAATGATAAGGCCTACTAACTGGATCAAACTTCATGTCGCACTTGTAAAATATTGACTAGCTTAGACTTGGTGTGTAAAAATAAAGGTAAAATAATTGCAATCTTTAAACTTGTTTAACTTAAATGAGACACCCTGTATTTTATATCACTAACAGATGTAAAATTTAATTGTCTATCGAATACCTGAAAACTTTGCAATCGATATCTCTTCACGTTTTCAAATAAAATGCATATTTTTATCTTGAAAACTGATTTTAAGAAATTTATCATTTATTAAGTCGCCCATGGCGTTTTAGGAAATCAGACTTGATTGAAATAAACATCAAGATCATAATATAGGCGTTTATTTTTCAATATTCCAAATGTTATGTACTAGTTCAAATTATGTTAGTCAATATTTCACAAGTGCGACATAAAGTTTGTTCCAGTTAGTAGGCCTTATCATTAATTTGGTTAAAAACAAGAGAACACCAGTTGAGAGTTTAAGCGTTGAAACTTATACTACATTTTCACAAAATACGAGATATTTCAAAAACCATAAGGTTTAGATGAATTAAACTTTAATGAAACTGGCATTTTTTTCACCGTAAAATCCAAAAATGAAATAATATACAGGGTATTCCATTTAAAAAATACCAGCTTTGATACTTTTCGTGGTTTTGGCACATCCTATAACAACATGAAAATATTTGTAGAATGTAGTCCTGCTAGGTCTCTATCCATCCTAAAGAAAAAACTTTTATGAAATCAAATATTTTAACCATAACTCTTCGTGTCGAATAACGTGAATAACCCTGTATATATAGGTATACCTATAGATAGATAGATAATAAATATTACCTATGGGTGTAAATAAAGTGAATTGAGTTTTCGCGTTCAGATTTTCTATCTGAGCTCTCGGTTTCCGATAGACGGTGTTATGATTTGTTCGCATGTCATACCTACTTTTCTCTTCTTAGAAACTATTAGGTGGTTATGTGAATTCGTGGTCATAGGCTACGGTCGATGGAGACGAGCTAGCCGCAGAGCGAAACAGACTGTCTAGTGTTTCCATCGTGTGTGGTGCCGACGTCGAATGTCCTACCTTTTCTCCCTTGAAGGATAAATGGGAATCCCATGTCGTCAGATCTCATGAAACTAGCTCCGTTGGAGGGTTGATTTAATTAATCATCAATTCTTCAAATAAATTTCCCAACGTATTTATTGTCTTTATCATACACGTTGCGTCTGTTTATCTCTAATAAATTTTCATTGTCTATATATATATATATATATAAGTATGTGTGTGTGTAATGTGTATGTAAGAAGAAGAAATATTTGTGACAAAAGAACACTTGTCAGTTTATACAAAAATGAAATACCTACTCTCCCATTTATCGTTAATAATTAAACAAATCCCATAGTGGAGCAAGCTAACGACATTCACATTCATTGTTAGGTGACGAATATCATGTCCTGTTTTCAGAATTTTCAAGTACGAGTGAAATGGAAAATACTGAGGATGTCCTAATAAGGCCGAAACGGCGGTATATTGTTTAAATCTTTGTTTATGTCTTTAATGGTGACCATCTTGATGTTTCTCACATTCACCCCTCAAGTACGAAAGGTACTCTCGTTGACGTCGGGACTCTTGTCGAGCTTAAAGGAATTTGTTTGAACAATTACAATTTTTCCAATAAGTACATGTCCCAATATTTTATTTATATATATATATATATATATATATATATATATATATATATATATATATATATATATATATATATATATATATATATATATATATATATATATATATATATATATATATATCAGTGGCGTAGATAGCTTTTTGCGATGGGGGGGGGATATGACTTAGTGCAAAATTTTTAGAAAAGTTTTTCTACTAAAGTTTTATTTTTATTGATAAAAATAATCTTTCATGTAGGTAGTACGAAATAAGCAGAAAAATTAAATTAAATTGCAAAAAATTCAAATTAAGTATTTGAATTGGAAAAAATTAATTAAAAATTAGCGAAAAATTGAATTTTATTTAATTGGATTTATACATCATTGAAAATATTCTTGAGAAAATAAGAGCAGAAAATTTAGTTTTTGGCGTCATTGCAAGTCCATTTCTTTTATCGTGCTCCTTTGAATCGTTTTCATTCGCTTCAAACTTCGATACCGGCGGCGTAGCTAATATTCTGAGCCACATGATTTTCAAAAAAAAAAATTCTAGGTAATCATCCAGCTCTCTTATTGAATTTTTTAGGCTTAACATCGCCTCTACGAATTAAATATTTCTTCCACACTTTCAACTAACGAGAACAGCAGGTGTGGCAGTAAGAAATTTTTGATAAAGCTCATCAGTTTTGATGAATTTATCAGCTGCTTTGTCAATTTCGTATAAATCATGCTTGAAAAATATCGAAAATCTTTCTAATATATTTAGTCTAGTCAATGAGTGCTTTTTTTGTTCAACTTTTTTCAGCAGCCTCGAAAAAATAAGAGCAAGGTGTCACTCGATTCGGAATGGCATGTAGATGTTTTTCTAGAAAAATAAAAATTCGCTCGCGAAAATTCTGAAAGTTATAAACAATATAATGAAAAGAAATGAGTTTGGTTTTTTCCAATATTTGAAAAATTGATTGAGAATTTTGAAATCTGAAGAAAGATTCGACAAAAAGAGGAAATTTCCCAAAAGAAAGACTGGACTTCCGGATTTGTGGGATCAATATTTACAATTTTCTCAGACAGGTAAAAATACGGCAGAAAACGGGTTATTTGGTTTGGGCAAGTCACGCCCATTATAAGGATACTTCAACAATAAACATTACTTAAACATATTAAATATGAAAATTAAGGAACGAATAAAATTCAGACAGTTACTAAATCGTTGAATGAGCAATATTATATAATAGCGATTTTTCAATTAGTTATGCAATAGTTTATTAACAATTTTTTGGCACTTGAGCATGAAAATTGTAAGTGTGATTACTTATTCACTATAGATCTGAGATTTTTTCCCATTCTTGGAGCTATTATTATAAGGATTCAGAGTAAATCTTCGTCGAAAAAATTGAAAAATTTCAATTTTACAGTTGTTTATTAACAATTTACGTAGTTTTGCAACATCAAAATTAAATTTTCTTTATAATTTTAATGATCCGTTTTTTATTATCGGAAGCTACATGAAAATGGTTTTTTTCAATGTTCAAGCGAATCAAGAAAAAAAATTTATGATTAATTAAAGTGTTTAACTAAGTGCAACTAAGTAAATTGTTATAAAAAACTAAAAAATTAAATTTTAAAATTTTTTTTAACGGAGATCTCCAGTCTTTCGAAACTAGCTCCAAGAAAGCAAAAAAATATCAGATCTATAGTTTAACAGTTATCACACTTGCAATGTTCTTGTTCAAGCAGCAAAAAACTATTGCATAACTAATTGAAAAACTGCGATAAAAATGTTTTGTCGCTGGATTATTGTTCATTCACCTATCCATTGAGAACCTGAAATTTTTCATTCCTCAATTTAATATTCAATATAGTTAAATAATTTTTATTGTTATAGTGTCCCAACTGGGCGTTACTTTCGCAAGCCAGATTACCCGTTTTCGGCCGTATTTTTACTGCTCTAGGAAAATTATAAATATTAATTCTACAGTTCCTGGAGACTTTCTTCTAGAAAATATCCTCCTCTTCTTGTATCTTCATTTAGATATCAAAAATATCTATTAGTTTTTCAGATAATTTTTTCTTTCAGTAAATTGATTATAACTTTTACAATGTTCGCGAACGCAAATTTAACTTTTTCAAAAAATATCTACATGCTCTTCCGGATCGAATGACAACTTGTTCATAATATTCTTTCGAGACTCATGAAAAAAGTTTTACAAAAGAAGCACTTGTTGACTAGACTATAATCTCATGATTAGTAAATCTTTCTCCATGATGTATAAGTCCAGAAATAGATTAAACGCCATCACAAGAAAATTTTCACTAACTCGACAATTTTTATTAACTTCCAAATATTATGGAGTAATTGAATTGGCAATAAAAGCCAAGAGTTGAACATATTTTGATACCTACTCTACCTCAAAAAATATTCGAAATATTAAATATTGATTGATAATCTTCTAAGAGCAAAAGTCACGCTCCTCGAATGTAAACAGGAATTTAATCCGTCACTAGGACCAAAAAACGTAAGTGAAATGGAAAATTTTATTTACGAAGGAAAAATTCAACCAGAACCTCCTCGTTCTTCTTCCCTTTCTAAATTTTATACTACCTTTACTATTAAACGAAACTGCTCGTGCCTTAGATATAATACTACACAAAAGCTTGAGCAGTTTTGTTTGATAGTAGGTACAGTATAGGTACAATATAGAAAGAGAAGAAATGCGAGGATATTTTGGTTGACTTCTTCCTTTCGAAATAAAAATGTTCCATTAGAGCCATTTGAACTTTTTTCAACAAGTTTTTTGCTCATAGTGACCGATTGAACTTACTGAATAAACATTGAATAAAATATGCTCAAAACTACTAGTTACTTTACCCAAAATTAGAAAAACGATTCAATTTCTTGATTTATTATTATATTAAAATTATGAGTAGATATTCATTTTACATGTGCTCAATCTGTCCATAATTATAGCGAGCGTGCAGTTCATGGCTTCTGATTGTTCGAAGCTCGGAAATTATACAATACTCAATAATTGCACAGTCGTCACAAAGATATATCTAGATGATTTTTATATAACTGCACATACATAATATCAAAAGAGGTGCTAATGCTTAGTAAATTTCATGAATACTTAGATACGTTTAAACGAAGACTTTTATTCAATTCTTTTATAATTTTCGTAGGCTCATGGGGGGGATTGATCCCCTTGATCCCCCCCTATCTACGCCACTGTATATATATATATATATATATATATATATATATATATATATATATATATATATATATATATTACTATATATATACCTAGATAAGAATAAGGAAAAACCTAATTTTAACTATGATGTTACTTAAATTAAAATAAACAATAAATGATTAACAAGAAAGTTGCATATTCAAAAAAGTAACGAAATCCAAAAAAGATAGATTAAATTCATCTAAAAAACAACTTCAAACCACAACACTTCATTTAGTTAACACAAATACAACTTTTTCACTATCATCCATCTCCCAATTACCTAATGACCATTAAATCAATTAGACCCACTTCAATTATTACATTTTCTACGTAACCATTTTATTGAGAATTTGATTGAACACATAGTTTAATGTAAGACGATAATATATTGAAAGATAATTATCACAATTGGCCAACTTGTTTAATGTTAACTCAGTATCTGACGAAAAAGTAGTACTACGAATCGCGCGTCATGCATTTTTAACAAATATTACAGTGTTTCCAGAAAACGCAAACGCAAACTCCAATAAAAATATGATTATAATGTTAATATATTTTTATATACGTCTGCATTATGAAAATGCATGGTGATTTAGCTATATAAATAAATAAATATATATATATATATATATATATATATATATATATATATATATATATATATATATATATGTATATATATATATATATATATATATATATATAATCACCATCAGCTGCCAGTCTACCATTCTCATAATGCAGCTCTATATGCTTAAATATAGGTATATCAACATTATAATAATATTTTTAATTAGTTCTTCACATAATATTAGTGCCTTCCTACGTGGTGTATACCGTGAAAGCCTGAACATAGCATATGTGAAAGTATTTTTACCGTCATACTGCTTTCCTCGTCAAGGCCGTATTGTAAAAACTTTTCTAATTTTTCGTCGCCAATATCGCCCCGTCAAAAATTTTCCTTTATACTCTCAGTATACGCTATGCAAATGTCCTACGTTCTCCTTCAAACGGAAACACTCATCCCCATCTCTTTTTCAGATTCCGGTTCCGAAAGCGGCTCCCACAAGGGTGGCAGCGGAAATGGGGGTGGCGGAATGCCCCGAAAGTCCGGTGGCGGCGGAGCAGGAAGCGGGGGCGGCAGTGATGGCAAACCGACGCGCGTGCGCACCGTCCTGAACGAGAAGCAGCTTCATACGTTACGTACCTGTTACTCCGCCAACCCTCGTCCCGACGCCTTGATGAAAGAGCAGCTGGTTGAAATGACGGGGCTTAGTCCGAGGGTCATCCGAGTTTGGTTCCAGAACAAGAGGTGTAAGGATAAAAAGAAGACGATATTGATGAAGCAGCAGATGCAACAAGAGAAGGTTGGTGAGCGGATGGTTTAAATATACAAATGCATGTATTATAAATAAGTATTTCTATAGATATAGATACGAGATAATGTAGTAAAAAAAGGGACGTAAGAGCTTCATAAAAACGCAAATAAGAGAGAAGGGATTTCTTCAAAATTGTCCAGACTTTCATATGTAATAATTTCAATTTATTGCTCGCTTGGCACAAGGTGGAAAATTATTTGAAATTATGAATCAACTAAAGTGAAACGCCTAGCTTGATTCCACTAAAACTGCTATATTCACTATACTTTTCCGGCTATTAACCCAAATTGAGTCACAATATTTGCAATAAGTTGAATAGATACAAAAACTATTAGTACGAATAAAAGAAATTTGGATTCCTTATTGGTCAATAATAAGGGCAGACAAACAGTATTTGGATAATCTGGTGTACATAAATTATTAGAATGTATTGATTGTGATACATTTTATATTGGTCAAACTGGTAGAAACATCGGAACCAGATTAGATGAACATGAAATAATCTAAAGTAAGAACATCGCAGGAATTTCGCAACAGTGCAGAAAGAATAACCATTTTATGGATTTAGATAATTAAGTAGGTGATACTGATCAAGAGACTTCGGCCAGCTCCAGAAACTTATACCCATCACAAATGACCAAATAGACTCATCAAAGCAGTAATATAAATAGTTTAATTGTTGTATTTTCAAAACAAGTAAGAAACTCTTTTTATTGAATTAATAGGACGAGACATACCTATATGTCGAGTATGAATATAGCAATTTTAGTGGAATCATGCCAAGTGCTTTAGTTGATTTATAATTTCTGAGATTGAATTCTCGCACATCACTTGGTGAAACATCATAAAGAATAAAGTATAAACTTTAAAATAAAAACACTTGGCTTATGTTTCACAATATAAAAAATATTTAGATACTGTATTTAGCAGTAATAAAAAGTCGACATGTTTCGAGCTATGAACTCATTATCAAGACTGACTACAGGAGAGTATTGCATCGTAATTTATAAAACAGACAAAAGCAAAGGTGATACCTGAAAATCAATTTGTTCGTTTACAAGGGGTAATTGACTATTATGGGCGGAACTTATTTCGAGAATTTCGAGAAGGTCAAGACGTTTACCCTTGTTACCTGAATGTAACAATTTGGTTTTGTTGAAATCCAGGAAGTGATTGAATTTTATACAATGTTCAGAGAAGCCAGTGGTATTTTTGTTTTGTAAAATTGACTTTTTATGTTCTTCAACACGAATATTTATATTCCTTCCTGTCTGTCCAATATAGAAAGTAGGACATTCGTCGCAAAATATTTTGTTAATACCACTGTGTTCTCTGATGTTAGATTTTTCTTTGTTATTGACCAAGAATGACTTCAAGTTTCTTTTATTTGTACAAATTGTTTTAACGTTATTTTTCGATAGTCTGTTACAAATTTTGATACTCAAATTAGGCACATAATTTATTGGGAAGTATTTTTGTTCTTCATTAATAGTTTGCGTGGGGTATATTGAATGCAACAGATACTTTCTTCGTTTTTTCCCAATGAGCTTGTCGATAAGACTTTCATTGTAACCGTTATTGATGGCTAATAATTTAATTGTATTAACTTCAGTTTGAAAATTTGTTTCCGATAATGGAATCGTGAACAACCTATGTATGGCCGAATGAAAAGCACTGAGTTTTATTTTAATGTGTTGGTTACTGTCGCTGTGAATTAAAGTATCTGTGAAGGTTGGTTTTCTATAAATGTTGAAAGTAAGAGAATTCGAATTCCTAGCAATCTGAACGTCTAAGAAATTCAAGGTACCGTTTTCGTTTTCTACTTCTTTTGTAAATTGAATCGAGTTGTAGAAAGTATTTATATATTTAAGGAAATTATCTAACTGCCTATCTGTACCGGTCCAAATACAAAAAATATCATCTACATAACGTCTCCATAATAAAACGTTAGTAATTAAATTATTATCAGTATTGTTAGTTAACATCATTCGTAATATTGCAGCTCCTCCATGAACATAAAACTATAAGAGACCGTTTGAGAGATTTGGGATTGAATTTTTACCCGAAAATTTTTATCCGAAATAGTTCAAAGCAAATAATGGCAAGCATTTTGAGTATTTAAAATAATGAGTGGGAGCGTTTTGTAAATTTCTGTTATGAGTAGCTCCCTTAGTTTTGTTTCATTATGTAATGTTAATAAATATTTTGGTGATGCGTTTGTACTTGTTATTTTAATTTCAAAACAAATTTAGCAACATAATTTCTCTTCCACCTCACAGGGCGAGCCAACAATCATCAACACTCATCAAAAAATGCCAATATCTTTGGAATGAAAAGAGATATCAGTTCGCGGTTTCGACAGGTCAATAAGTCATCAAATTTGGTTTTTGTTAGCTAGTTAGATTTATAGCATTGCATTTGAAATTTCTCAAAAAAAAATCATAAATAGAGCTAGGTGTTACATAACGCCCTCTAGTTGCCGATTAGAAAATTAAAAGTGTTTTTGTTATTCGTTACTGAAATCTACATTCAATACTCTTTGCGTAGAGTCAACGTTTTCGAAAATCGGTTGATGCATTATGGAGTTAAGTCTTTTTTATGTCAAAGAAAGCAAACTTCCCCCACCATTTCAGAATAGGTAATACAGAACAATGACTCTTACAAGAGTTGTGGAATTAGAACAGCAGTTTCTAAATTTTATATTTTTTACCACCCTAAATTGGGGAATATTTCGTAAAAAATCCAATTATATTTTATAAGTGGTAGTTTGCGCCACCTAGCGGAAAACTATGGACTCAAAAACATTTTTAATCATTTTTTTAGGGCAGATTTGCATATAAAAATTTTTTTCCCCAAATTCTAGGACATACGGTTTCCGAAATACGGCCGGTCGCCACCCTTAATGAATCACCCTGTATATATATATATATATATATATATATATATATATATATATATATATATATATATAGGTATATATAATAATAATCGTATTTATTTCCAAACAGGTAAATTTGAATGCCTATAGCCTATAATAGCAACAAAGTTAGTTCGATCAATCTATATAATCAAAGAATCAACTTAATTTCTAAACAATAAGCAAAACATCAATGTGCTCATCCCTAAATTATCCCATGTAACCAAGAACCCCAAACCGAAAAGAGACCACTATATATTTAATAGTGTCTCAAGTTTAGACAACCTCTAGGACGCATTATTTCTCAGGGGTACCAATCTGTGGGTCTGGTTGTCCATCTCTTATCTGAAATTTTTCCTGAGTATCCTGCCCATTGCCATTTTATGGACGTTATTATGTAAATTACGTCCATCACACTAGTTTTTATCGTTTCCATTATATTCTCTTGGGATCCCTTCCAGTTAGGTATATTTCCAGGATAAGAATATATGATAAACCTACATTTTCAGTGTCCAGGTGTCGCATCCTTACGTCATGATAGGTAGGTACATCACACTTTGATAAAACGCTCTTCTATCAAAATCGAAATCTTTATTAACGCATATAGCAGTGACAGATAAAACATCCAAATGTCAAAATGTAAAAAATTTTATCAATTTTACAGACATATTATCTGAATAAAATTGTTAGGAAGAAAACAGAAGATTTTCATCTTACATCTACAATTTTCAGATCACGATATGTCCAGATGACGGTCTGTCATATTATTCTTAAATATTTAAAGTATTAAAATATTATAAGCTAAGATTGAAACAACAATACTAATCAAATCAATAAGTTAGCCAAATAAAACTTTTTTAACTTGCCTACAGAAAACATTGTATTCACTACTAAAAATATCAACACTCTTATTTTCGTGCATCACAAAATTAGCAATTTTACACATTCGATCTATAGGCATATTAGTGCCATAATTAGTTCTGTGAAATGATAGGCTAAATAGTTCCTTACTTCGTGAATCCCTAGATGGAATATGAAAGCCAATCTCTGCAAGAAAGTCTGGAGCATCAATTACATTACTAAATATCTTAAAGAGATTACAAACATCGAAGAATTTTCTTCTATTTTCAAGGGTAGTGAGTTTTAGTAATTTCATTAGATCGCAGCAATCAATTTGTTCATATGGAATGCCCATCTTAATTCGATCCCTTCTTAAAAAAATTTTCTGTACTCTCTCCAAACTATCTTTGTGAATAGCATAGTAAGGTTGCCAAACTGAACTGGCATACTCAAGCACTGAACGCACTAGTGCACAATAAACATCCCTCAAAACAAACACATTATCAATCTCACTAAGTGTTCTAAAGACAAACCCCAGCAGTCTCATTGCTTTATTAGTAACTTTTTCAATATGCGTGGAAAATGATAGATCACTCTCCAACCAGACTCCAAGATCTTTTATTAAGGTTTTTCTAATCTAAGTGTAGAGGCATTCTCTCACTGCTTTCAATGTGGTGTTATTCATCACCTATTATATGTCTTGTTTGTCTACCGGTTTCACTAGATATATAGGTAGGTATATCACTGTTGTCTCAGATTCATTTCCCGGCTTCTGTATTTAACTCTGTGATTTACCTATTATTGCCATTCTTCAGGGCAATTAGAGCAATATCATTAACGAAATTGATGGTTAAGGAATTTTTCATCTTCGCCTTTGTTGTTCCAGTTCAGCTTTCGGAAAATATGTTCAAACATCGCTAGAAAGAGCTTTGGAGATATTGTGCCGCTTTTTCTTACTCCTTTTCAATTGGGAAATTCTGGGTTTACCAAATTACACAATACCTACATATATGTAGGTAGGTATGACCTGTATGCAATAAATACACGAAAAACGAATTTGTTGTTTGCAACCTACAATTGAATAATCATTTCGGAGACCCAGTGCACTCTGAATAAATGTTAAATAACCATCATTACTAATACCTACCTACCAACAAAATTATATAGAGCAGAATATAGTTTAGATCTTTTATTTCAAGATAAAATTCACATTGAATTATCTCTTCCTAACTGCATTA
The DNA here is from genome assembly GCA_030704885.1 of Cynegetis impunctata. Lineage (NCBI taxonomy): Eukaryota > Metazoa > Arthropoda > Insecta > Coleoptera > Coccinellidae > Cynegetis > Cynegetis impunctata. The sequence goes on along the minus strand of JARQZK010001577.1, from coordinate 47,212 downwards.
AAAAATTGAATCTAATCAGTTTAAGTATGTAGGTACTGAATAATTTAATTGGGAATAATTTAAAGAACTTTTTGAATAGGTAGGGTGAACTGTTGCTGTTGAGGAAAGAACTTCAGGCATCACATTAAAAACACTAGGTACATAGTTAGTACCTACATACTCGCCAGATCACTTAATTATCCAAATTTGGAATAAAAGTACTGATACCTATTTCTAAACGTAGGTATTATCCAAAGATATTTCCTTAATTTTTGTCCTCATAGGTATAGGTAACGCAATGCCTTTATTAAACATTTACCCACATCAGAACGGAAAGTGTTTATGTTATATTGATTCCGCCCCACGCACCCAACGAAACAGAGTAAAACGAGCACGTTACTTCTGTTTCCCTTCGTCCCTCTCGCCGCACCAGCAACTCTCCGTCTCTGGAGGCGTAGCTCAGCTGATCGTGACCGCCTCACCTCGTCAGCCCAATAACTTGAAGCGACGACGATGTTGCCCCCACCTCTTAATCGATTCCTCTCGCGACACCACAACGTACAATAACGCATGTGGCGCCCCCATTGGCAAGCGGTTAATCCGTGCATCATCTCGAAACGTAGTTGCGCGCCCTGAAGATTTCCAAATCCGGTCGACGGGATCAAGACTGGTTATTTAACCTTGAAAGACCGGGCAGTTAGCGCGATTTGATACAATGTTGTAGGTAGACGGTAGACCAATGAGAACTAGTGATTTAAGTAGGTACCTAGTAATCCGCGAAGCTTGGGTAGGAGGATAATTATGATTTCCTGATAAAAAATCATGTTATACCTAGGTACTGTGAAAACCACCAATATTCTCAATCGAGAAATGATTGTTTAGACATTATTCGAGCTTTAACAACACGAAATACTACTTAGTAGGTACCTACACTGCAAAGTAGGTATATTCGAATCGTGCGGGACAAAAAGGCGTCGAGGATCTTATGATCATTTCAAATGAAATATCAAGACTTATGCAGGTGCATCCTCCATAGTCAAAATTTTATTCGATATTAAAAGTCGTAGCGATATTCTGTGTTAATATCTATTGTAAATAGTGACTTTCATTTATATCGAGGACAGCGAATATTGCATAAAAATATGTAGATTACCTTTGTATCATGCAACTCCTTGTTAAAGTTTTGAGAAAGATTTAACTCTTTGTTTTAATTCGAACTCCGGATGATGTCAACTCTGCTGACGAAACACACAGGTAGGTAGGTACCGAATAAGTTTAGGTGCATGTAGTGGAACCTACCCACCTATAAAATACATTCTCTATCGATGGAATGGAATAAATGAATGCCACTTTTTGATTAAAATGGTCAGTCACAAAATAAAGCTAACGAAAATTAATATTTCTCAGTGACGATTTAGTATAGTATATATATATATATATATATATATATATATATATATATAGTATATATATATATATATATATATATATATATATATATATATATATATATATATATATATATATATATATATATATATATATATATATATATATATATATATATATATATATATATATATATATATCAAATAGGATAATGGGTTAAACGGATGAATTAAAGGCTGATAAAAGTGTACTTCTTATATTCTTTGTCAACGTTTCGGCTTCTATTTAAGCCTTCATCAGGACTCTACAAAAATTAGTTCAATCAATAGCAAACGAGCGGTCTCAAACACACAGGACTCACCGAATGTTTGAGGTTATAAAATAAGATAACATCTTCCAAAACGGAAAAAACACAAAACTAATGTGACAAACCATAAAATTATTAAACTGTACTACATTATATGAAATCATTTAAAATAAGTTAAACGTGATTTATGTGAAATAATAAATATTACGAAATTCTAACAACACAACATCGTGGTACCAAGAGAATGACAGCAACCACAGAATGCTAAACAACAAGTTGACAACCTAAGTTATAAAATTAAAAATAATAAAATAAAGTGACACAAAATGTTCTTCTTCTTTCTATCCTGACCTTAATAATCAATCAACAGAACTTTCATTGCTATTAGTGACGTCATACGCTATTAAAAAGGAATAAATATTACTAATGTTATCTATATCTTTCCTCGAATTCATTGAATCCGGGCAACGTTTTATATGATACATCTCCATAAATGATCTATTATCTAAATTATTCTCAAATTCCAAAATTTTTGCAGAACCATAGTCCATGTTATGGTCTGTAGCTCTGCAATGTTCAGCTAGTGCACACACCTTCTTTGGGTTCTTCATATCACTCTTGTGTTGGCTAATTCTCTTTCTTAATTGCTGAGACGTCTGACCAATATATGATAATTCACATACATGACAAGGAATGCTATACACCACACCACTAAGTTTATCTTTATCGATTTTGTCTTTCACTGATGAGAACAACAATTTAACACTAAATTGATTCTTAATTGCAAATCTGAGATCATCACTCTTCAGCAACATAACCAATTGCTTTGTAACATCAGGAATTGAAGGAATTGATGCATATTTCCTCCCAATGAGTTCACCAATAACCGGAACATTGTCAAGCCTCATAACGTTTACAATTTGAGGACGTTGTGTTGAGCAAAATACGTGGATAGCCATTATCGAATAATAACTGATATAATTTTTTTATATTGCCAGCAACTAGTGATCTATGCGAAATGCTGGAAACCCTCTCTTTCATACCCAAAATTAAATTAATTTTTTGTCTTAACGCATGACTCGATAGTTCAAATATCTGCCAGAACTCATTGGTTTCCTATACCAATGGACGATTATTATATTCCCTACAGTTCTCATAACCTTTGTATCAAGGAACGGGACAGCATTATCTGTTTCCTCTTCAATCGTGAACTTAATATGTTCATTATATTCGTTGAACTTGTTGAGTGTATATTGAACTTGGTCCCGAGGAACTGCACAGATTATGTCATCAACATATTTCTTAATAAATGGGATATTGAAAGGAAGGGTCTCCAAAATTCTGTCAAGAACAAAGTCCATCACAATTCTAGCAACAATAGGGCTTAAATTCGAGCCCATAGGCGACCCAAATATCTGACCATAAAATTTATTATCAAACAAAAAATAATTTGAGGAAAACAAAAACCGGACAATAATGATAAACTCACTCTTAGGAATTGCAGTGTGTAATGATATAGAATGCCAATCATGTTCAATGCTTAAATAGAAGCCGAAACGTTGACAAAGAATATAAGAAGTACACTTTTATCAGCCTTTAATTCATCCGTTTAACCCATTATCCTATTTGATGTATCACGACCGGAGTTATTCTTTCTGATGTCTATATATATATATATATATATATATATATATATATATATATATATATATATATATATATATATATATATATATATATATATATATATATGCCTTGAACATAGGTATTCCACAGGGTGTTAGGGCCATTAATATTTTTATTATTCGTTTACGATATGCCCCAACATATCAATACTGAACTATTGGCTCTATTTGCTGATGATACTTCACTATAGTGGTCACAGGTCGTAATCGTGAAGAATTAGTTATATCCACTAAACAGATTATGGAATGTTTCGATAGATGGTGTGAGCAAAATTGTCTGATTTCAAATGTCTCCAAGATAGAGTTTATATATTTTAATACAAAAAAACACTCCAAACACTATACCTACAATTCGATATGAATGGAGCAAATATTGTATCCACTCGAACCACAAAATTTTTGGGTTGATGAAAACATTCCACGGATTGTATCGATAGACTCTGTAAAAAATTGAATAAATCATGATTTTCAATTGCACGTGTGAAGTTCTCAATGCCAACTGAGTCTTTGTTGATAGTCTACTACTACAGTCTTGTCTACAGTCATATGTCCTACAATGTTGTTCCCTGGGGAAATTCTGTAAACAGTGGAAGAATTTTCACAGCACAGAACAGAATAATTCGCACTTTATGTTTGAGTTATCTTCAAAAGAATCGTGTAGGCTATGCTTTATTATTTTTCACAAAATTCTAACTTTTCCATGTTTGTACATATTAAAATGCCTAATCCTTCAAGGAAAATTACTCAAAATTAATAACAAATTCATATTACCAGATTATCCTACTAGGAATGGAAATCTTTTGTATATCACGAGACATAGTACAACAAAATTGAATTATCCCCCACATATCAGGGGATAATACTCTTCAACCATTTATCAGAGAGTATAAGAAACCTTAATAAAATTAGTTTCAAGAGCAGAGTGAAGTCAATACTTTCTTCCAGGGGCTACTATAGCATTGAGGAGTTCATGTCTGACTGTACCGTGGATCAATTTGTTTGAGGGTTTGAGTGTAGTATTATTTTTGTTTTGTGTGTGTCCTATATACAACTTGACTTGTCCAATACATTTTTGTAGGTATATATATATATATATATATATATATATATATATATATATATATATATATATATATATATATATATATATATATATATTATATATATATATATATATATATATATATTATATATATATATATATAATATATATATATATATATATATATATATATATATATATATATATAGTTTCTACCGGTTTTGAATGAGGGAAAATTGGAGCTCAGGTAATTTGAAGCTATTTCTGGATGATTTTGTATAATTGCTGAATTTAATTCGTTTAACAATATTTCTCTGAATTTATTCTCTCGTTGTTTGGTAAAAGCTCTCAATACAGAATCCGTTTCAATCCTACCAGATGAAGACCGGTTTAGGGGTTCATTCCGATTTTCCCAAGATCATTTTCACCCAACTCTTTCATAACTGATCTACTTGCTTCAAAAATGGTCTCCTCGTAATAATTATCGAGCAAATAGAAATGAGATTGATCTTATTTTCTCCGTTAAATAGTGGGACAAAGTATATATCAAATCGGTTCATGTAGCCAAGCATCACAATGCTAATTTACTTCTCGGATAGAGTTATTCTCAGTTATATCACAAGAGCATAGAAAATAATCGATTATATTTCCGAGCCACGATACGTATTTTGCGAAACACCACGAGAGCGCAGCTCGAGTGGTGTTTTAAGAAAATACGTCGAGTGACGACAGTATAACAATTATTTTCGATTGCTCGAGTGGCATTCGTTACGATTATACCTATAACGAATAAAAAATATTAATTTTTTTTGACAAACGTCAAAACATCGTCAATATGAAAACATTCACATTTTGACACGAGGCGAAACACCAAAACGATTATATCACGTCGTCAAGGGTATATTCACTTATCAATACGCAGTAGTTGTGCATAGTTTCAATCTGATCATCACCTGTGGTGCACGACCTACCTGGACGTTCTTGATCTTAAAGGTTGGAAGTACCAGCTTTAAACCTAGAAAACCACTTCCGCATAGTTCTTTCAGTTACAGCACCTTCACCATAAACAGCGCATCCATTGTTGATAGCTTGTGTGGTGGCTGTTTTTCCGATAAAAGAAATTAACATATCATAATCAAACTCTTTAATAAATGTCCGGGAAGTATCGTCTTTTACGATATATACTCAGTTATGTACCCAGGCCATTAGTTTGCAATCATTCTGATGTATCCATACGTGCCTTTTACGCTACCTACAATGAATCGGCACCTAGTTTCTTGACGACCCAATAGGCATATATATATATATATATATATATATATATATATATATATATATATATATATATATATATATATATATATATATATATATATATATATATATATATATATATATTAGGTATATATCAATCATTAGTTCTTGCTATCATTATGACGTATCAGTGTCATAATGTTAGGTTTTTTTCGAAACTTTGGCGTTGTCGAAATACCTGAAACCAGAGCACCCCCTGGAATTATCTAAGCCCCCTCTAGAAAAAATACCAGAATTATTAAAAACAAAAAATGTTGATATCTGCGTTGAAACATAAAACTAGCATAGTTACAAACAAATCTACCTAATTGATGTAAAACTGACATAAAATTATTTATTTGTGGCATCTTTTAACCCGCAAAACATGTTGACGTTTTTTATCCCAAAATGAAATAATGACAAACGAGCGGCTACCATCAGAGTTACCAGACTTTTCAGAGCCGTATTGCACTTTAGACGCTAATTTGTCGCCCAAAAGCGCCACCGTGGTTGCGACATGTTAACGGGGAAACATTGGTAACAAGTATTTTTCATATAAAATTCACTTATTCTAGGAGTTATTTCATACGTGTTTTGCTGCTAATTTGTCGCCCAAAATCGCAATCATGATATGCTTGAAGTTGTGGATTGGTTCTGCTACTGATACATATCAGAATTAAATTTTGCAGACATAACTTTGCTAGGCTCAAATTATTTACAGCAAATCTCATATATTTCCAAGTGAGATCTAATAGACACAACTGAATTTAACACTTTTAGTATCATTTCATTTCGAATTTTACATTTAACAATATTAATCAATGAAAATATCTTTCCACGAATGAATTGGATGACGGTAACCTTAGAAGAGTAAATGCAAATAAAGCTAAATCTTCAAACATGAATTTGTAGGCTGCATTTCTTAAATCTATAATCTTTTTCCAGAAAGTGGCTCTATGATTAAACGTCTATAGATATATTTATTTGTTTATATTTAATGATCAAAGTACATTTTTATTTTTTTTAATATTTTTTATTTCTATCAGTTTTATTTATTTAGAGTTTGCTAGGAGAGATTTTTCATTTATTATTTTTATTAGAATAAATTTTTTTATTGTTCCAAAATGTTCGTTTTCCAGTAAGTATACACTTCTAGGTAAAAAGACAGAAAAAGCTTTATATTCCTATCTTTTTTTCACGTATATTTAATTTAGTATTATGTAAAAAACAAGCCCCCTCAAGAATTTGTTCAGCCCCCCCTAGAAACCAGTGCTGGTTACGGCGCTACCTAAAACACATTACTGTGAATTCAAAATCGCTATGTTTTTCAATTAACAATAACTAATCTGATTTTTAATTATGAAAGTAAAACGCTTGACTTGATTCCACTAAAATTGTGTAATGGAAATGGAAAAGGCTGAAAGTGCCACAGAGTAAAATTTTCAGTATTCAATAAAAACTTCATAAAACTTATACTGTATCCTTTAAAAATCTATAATTTTCATTAGAAATACAAAATATATTTTTATTTGATTTTCAAGAGTTGTTTTTTTTGTTGTACATATATAACTTGATTTTACACGTGAAAAGCTGAAAGTACCATCATATTTTTTTTTGGGAAACGATGTGAGTGCCATACCTTGTTAGTTAAAAGGCTGAAAGTCCAGCGCTCATTGCACGTAAGGGATGAATGTTCATAGTGGTTCATGGTGGCACTTTCAGCCTTTTCCACTGACAGTCAGCGGGCACTTTCACGGTGCTGCTACTTGCGACTGCTCTAGGAACTAGTAGGAATTTTTCTGGCACTTTCAACCTTCTCTAGGTTATTGGCGATGTCGCTTGCAACACATTCCATGCAAAAAAACGATTTTTGATATTTTGGCACTTTCAGCCTTTTCCATTTCCCCTACACAATTAGTTTAATCTATACTCGACATAATATGTTTCGGGATATTAACCCATTATCAAGAGCTTCTGACAAACTGTTGTAACTAAGTAAGTGATTAGTATAGCCCTTAAACATATGTCGAGTAAATTAAACTAATTTTAATGGAATCAAATCATTTGATTAATAATTTTGAAAAATGTTCCACCAAGTGTTAAGCGAGCAGTCACTTGACGTTATTTGCAACTCACTTGGTACTCAAACTCAAACCTACAGTTCAAATGGCACATATATTCCTGGTTGTACCTCCGACGCGAACTAATACATTTTTCTACATATTATATTCATGATGTTGATTGTGGTTAGAAATATTTCTGTAAAAGATACATATCGAAACATTCACTATCATCTAGAACTTTCATCCATTAAATCTAATATCAGCTTTGATTCTTACAAAAAAAAGAAATATTTTCAAGACATTTTACAGTGAAACCTTTTTTCAGACAATTATTTTCATCAGAATACAAAAACTCACACATGTTGTTCAGTTTGATTTTTATGTTCCTTCGTTTTTAATCTGTCTAACATAAAATAGTATTATGCGCAGGATGGCCGTAAGCTGGGATACGGCGCGATGCAAGGTATCCCAATGGTAGCATCGTCGCCCGTGCGCCACGACTCGCCCCTTGGGGTACACCCATTGGAGGTCCAGGCGTACCAGCCTCCCTGGAAGGCGCTCTCAGATTTTGCCATGCATGCCGATTTGGATCAACCGCATCAGCCCGCCTTTCAACAACTAGTCAGCCAGGTAAGAAGCTTTTTTATTAGTATTAAGTGAAATTTAAGGATATTTCTGTGTCAAAATCTGCATACCTTCAATTAAATATTCAATTATTATTTTTTTCGAAGTATATGGAATAGGTAAGTACCTACCTACTCCATATATTATATGTATCTATTATAAATGAATAGGTACCTATATTATACATTCAACATTATATTTCTATCATTTCATCGTTTTAATATACCTAGGTAGGTATAGGGGAAAGTGGGGGAATGTCGCGCACGGGGCAATATCGCGCATCTATACTAGGTCTCTGTAATGCCTCTATTCTTCTACACCTTAACGACGCTGCATTATTGCTAATATAGTGCTGATTTCAACCACGTATTGACAGTCGGCTTTTGTTTGTTTAGCGTACTCTTGCTATATAACTTTTTTCTACTTGAAATAAGTAATGGGAGTATTTCTTGTTAGTTTTTTAGGTATTTTTTTTATTTGTGTTAGGTTTCCATTTGAGCGTATTTTCGAATAAAATGACAGGTTGCTTTTTCTAAATGAGCTATTATTTCTTGTTGATTATCCACCTGTGGTGCTATACCGCGCGGTTATTTGCGATATAACCCGTCATTAGATTATATGGTAAAATCTTATACCTTCAACATTCCAGAATCGACACTTCGAGGCAACAAGAATCATTTCATGAATTTGGCCAATTATATATATATATATATATATATATATATATATAAGAAAAATGGCATACAATTTTGCAGTAGTAAATAAAATTAAACACAATTTTAAAAATTGAAAAAGTTCGGTCGGCAATGAAAATTACTAGTCATATAGTTATTTTTTGTTTGAATTGAGTATTTCGTTTTAGTTTTTATATTTCATTTATAGGCGAAGTTTCCCCAAACTATACGCGGTTTTACACCAAAAGGTGGGGAAAACCACGCAAATGCACCAGCTGATGAGTTAAAAAATTTCCAACAATCAAAAGTCAGAAACTTAAATAAGAGCACAAGAATTTCATTATAACTAAATATTTGAGGTTTTTAGATCAATTTTATATTTTTCATAATTGTGGTTGTGGAACTATTTAGAATTTCCTTTAGGTGCGCGGTGGTATTCCCGCACTTTCGTACTTGGATTGTAAAACGGAATAAAAAAATATATCATTTTGGGATTGAAATGAATATTCGCTTCAATATTGGAATGATAGTAGGCACTAAAAATGAACAAGAAACGATTATTTAAATTGGGTTTCGAGCTTTTATTGTTTTTGTATTATTCATGTTCTTATTTTCTCGTTTTTTTTATAGCAATAACAGCCGATTGAGAGGTAACATGGCTTCATTGAAAAGCTTTAAAGGTTTCGCTACAAGATTCATAACTTTGTCAAAAAAAGTTTGTAACTTTTGAATTTTTCCAAAAATTGAATTCATAAGCAGCTGCTTACATGTATTTTGGACCTTTATGTCCTTATCAGAATTGCGCAATAAAGTTTGAGATAAAATACTTGGAAATTGAAAAACAAAAAGTAATTTTGCTAAATGGAACAATCACACATTGTGGCTTCTGCTCGAACTCTACGGATCTGTGCGTTTTGGTCTTACTCAGCCATTGAGATAGCTCATTTCCAATACGGGTAGGTACCTATTCGGATTCAGTAGAACAAATTCAGCGGAAAAAGTTTATTACAGAAACAAATTGATGAAAAAGAAACTGATAGTATACCTACATATTTTAATTCTTCTATATTTTTGAATTAATTCTTTCAATATTATAAAACACCTATCCAAATTAACTCAATTCATTGAAAAAATAATACAAAAAAAAAGAATCAAAAACCTGATTCATATTTTATTCAAATTTTCTGTGAAACCTTACTAATTGAATAAATTGAAATTAAACAAGATTTTAAGTTTTTAACAGTTTCAATGTCGTATATTGCCGCCTCTAGCTAGACTTATTTTCCTCAGACATCTTTGGATGCCATGGAAAATATTTCTGATTAAATTTTGGAAAATTTAGTGCACTCAAGACCAGCTTTTCTAGCTTATCCAAGTACTGAATAGCAAGATCTCGGTATTTCAATTTTTTTCTGTAGCAACCAATATGATTACACAAATATTATAACTAGAAATTAAAAAATAGCAACCTAGAATTAATATTCGGTACCTACTCAATAATGGAAAAGTGTACCTAATTGACATTCGAAAAATATCAGTAAATGAAACAAATCTGTCGAAACACAAAAATAGTCCTTTCCATCAATGGTTTTTCTGAACATTTAAATTGTTATGTATAATATGTTGAAGTCTAATTTTCACATTATTCTAATGAGGACAAACACCTTGAGCTATTGCAAGTAGTAGATATTTGTAATGCCAATATAAACAAATCGACAATGACTAAGCGGATTCTTATAATTTAACACATCTGGGACAGATTCTAAAAATAAGTATGCTATACTTTTGTAGTCTCAATAAACAGTAACATATCGACTTTAAAAACACGTAAATAGCTGGCATGTAAGTATGTATATATATATATATATATATATATATATATATATATATATATATATATATATATATATATATATATACCTATATATACTGGCGCAGACTCCATGAGGGGGCCCGAGCTCCCTCAAAAGTTCGTTTGGGCGGCTGAGCCCTCCCAATAATTTAAGAAAATTATTAGTTAGACTAAAAGATGGACATTTGCACCTTTCTAAAAACACTCTAGGCCTAATAATGGTATTTAGAGCAATATTAAAAATTTTTATTAAATAGGGAATTAAATACACAGACTGCAAAAACGCTGGTATATAATAACCAACAGCACAGGCATGTCAAAATAGTTTTAAAAACCTCCTTTTCTGTTAAATTAACTTTTCACTCAAAAATCAATTAAAATTATTGTTGCATATTAAAAAATTTCAGTTGAACCACGCGAATTTCGAAAAATGGACTAAATAGTTATTCTTATCGCATATTGAAAATTAGTTATTAAAATACTCTACAAAACGTAGGGCGCATTTGTTTTTACTTGAATACTTAACTTATGTCATCCATCCACGAGCAAACAATGAACTACCCACTCTTGGATCTAATAGAACATTTTGCCCATCTTTTCAAATGTGAAGTAAAAACTTAAATTTTCGACATTTTATAATTTTCCACATCAAGTGCGTTTACTTTTTGCCAAATGTTGTTTCATATTAAATGTCTTCTAACACCGATATATCAGAAAATGAACAACCATAAATAAAATTTGAAATTTAACAAGTTTTGAATAATATTTTACCGAATATGAAATAGATCAGATTTATGAATTTGCGGATATACATTAATAACGAATCAATCTAAAATGAGTCATAAAATATATTTATTCTACGAGCGGTCGGAAAATTGAATTTTCCACACACATTTTAGTGTGGAAAATTAATTTTCCCGCACCGTGTGGAAAAGAACTCGCATGGAATGACCATTTCCTACTCGTATGATTTGCAGCACTCACCTGCGGCTCGTGCTGCAAACGTCATACTCGTAGGAAATGCATGTCATTCCATGCTCGTTTTACAATACCTATACTATTCCGCACCGTGTGGAAATAATTTTCCACCTCAATATATCAAATTAATAATAAGCCGGTATATTATGGTGGTTGCGAAATGCTTTACTTACCATGTGTAACTAACCAGCTCCCCATACACCGGGACTGCATTAATCAATTCAGACTAAAATCCCGTAAACCAACATGGAGAATCGGAGAGCAGCTGGTAAGAGGCAACTTCGACATCGGAGACGCCTGGCGCTGGGAGTGGAATACATCTAACCCCGACGTAAATGGACTGATACCAGACCCAACTGAGCGACCCGATGGTTTTGACCTGCCTAGAAGATCCTGGACGTCTCTCAATCGGTTGAGAACTGGCCATGGCCTGTGTCACTTTTGGAGGCATAAATGGGGGATGGCCGATAGCCCCGACTGCGACTGCGGACACCCCTCCCAGACACTGCACCATATTGCCACTGAGTGTCCTTTGAGAAGATTCTCGGGAACCATAGGGGAGCTCCATCTGCTCAAGGGAGGCGCAACTGAATGGCTGAGTGGACTGGATATCTACCCATAGACCACCTTACCACTTTCTCAATTGTGTTCTCATACATTCTATATTTTACTTTGTTCGTTTCAGTTACTTGCTTTGTTTGTGTTATATTTAACTTGTTTATATTCTGTATGTATACCGTTTATACCGTTCTACACATGTATATATGTTTTTTAAAACAGCTGTATTCCTGCCATACGAAATAAATAAATAAATAAATACTAACCAGCTATTTACTTTCATTTTTGTTTGTTTATTGTCAGAAAACTGTCAGTGCATTTCTAAAATATTTTGCTCGTGAATAAGTGAATCCTCATTAAAAAAATGAATATTTGTCTCGAGCAGGGAATCGATGAAAATACAAGCGAGGGAGTTCCCGATGAGATTCTTCTGGCAGCAGAAAATGTGAAAACGGGCCTGTTACCAGAAAAATCAAAGAGAAGATATGAAAAAGAATACGAGATCTTTTGCAAATGGAGCGTAAGGAAGGGCATTACAAGTTTTGATAAAGAAGATATTTATTCAGTGTATTTTTCCGAATTATCTGCATCCTGTCAACCATCCACACTCTGGTCAAAATATTGAATGCTGAAAACCATGCTCAAGCTCAAGAAAAATATCGACATAAGCAGATATTTCAAGGTAATTGCTTTTCTCAAGAAAAAGATGTTCTCCATAAAGTGGCGACAATTTTCGGTTTAGCTGGGGCGTGCAGGCGGGAAGAATTAACAAATTTATTAATCGGAAACGTGAAAGAGGAAAGCTCCATGATTTTAGTTAAAATACCCGACAATAAAACGCACACAAGTAGAAGTTTTGTAATTACTGGGGAGAGAAACTTAGAGTGTGTCAGAAAATATACATTGCTTAGACCGAAACATACTCCTCACAAGAGATTTTTTGTCCAGTATCACAACGGAGAATGCAGTATCCAGTGTGTTGGTATAAACAAATTTGGGAAGATACCATCAGATGTAGCCCTATATTTAAGACTTCCGCATCCAGAAGCCTACTCTGGACACTGCTATAGCCGCTCTTCTGCCACGGCCCTTGCAGATGGTGGAGTAGGGATAACGAATCTTAAACGTCATGGCGGGTGGAAATCAACAAAAGTCGCCGAAGGATATCTGGATGAATCCCTGGAAAATAAAAAGTGTATTGCAAGCAAGATATTCAGACCGCAATCAGCCACTACCAGCAGCACAAATTTGAATTTGATGCCATCAAAGTCAAAAAATTTCATTGATTGGTGTAATTCGAAAATGGTGAAACCGAGAAAGGAGGAAATGTTTTCGGCTTATTTTATGGAAATGTCTAAAATGTGGAAACCGAACACGTTATGGTGCCGATATTCTATGATAAAGAGTGTCTGTGAAGTTAAACAAGATTTGGATATTGGAAAATTCCATAAACTAACTGCCTTCATTGAAAGACAGATTATTGGATTTCGTCCAAAAAAGGCCAAAAGTTTTAATGAAGATATAACAAAATTTATGAGTGAGGCATCTGATGAAATTTACTTAATGATGAAGTTGGTAACAATTTTTGGATTAGCTGGTGCCTGCAGACGAGTGGAACTTACAAAACTCGCCATCGACGATATAGATGATGAAGGAAACTTCATCATCGTCAATATTAAGGACTCCAAAAAATCATTCATCAAGATTCTTTGTTATATCCCAAGACACCAACAATGGATATTTTCTGAATATGTACAGAAAATATATAAATTTACGTCCGAAGGAAACGCCCCATCGCCGATTTTTCATAAAGTACAATCGGGGAAAATGTATGATTCAACCTGTCGGAATCAATACAATAGGAAAAATACCGTCCGAAATTGCAGCTTCCTTACGGCTACAAAATCCGGAATTATACACAGGTCACAGTTTTAGGCGCTCCTCCGGCTACTTTCCAAGCCAATTGTGGAGAAGGTATCACAAAAATATTAAACGTTTAGGAGGATGGCAGTCAACTTATGTTGCTGAGGGATACTTGGAAGAATCTATAAATCAGAAAAAAGGAATGTCCACTAAAATTCATAGTTTGAATGCTCCGTCCTCTTCAAACTGTAATACAGGATCATCATCTTCCAAGGAGCAGCTGACATCGACCAATTTGATGACTTCTGCTATAAACTTGCATAACGCGACCAACTGCGCGTTTACAATTAATATAACTAATAACTGAATATTTCTAATGAATATATTTATCTTATATAATTTTGATTAAGAGCACTAAAAAAAAAGAAGAAAGAAACAAAATGTACTTACATTCCTTATTACAATTCATTTTTAGGTGCTGTTAGTCTCGTTTTCTTTTCAATTAACAAAGAATTTATGAATATTTCAGTTTAGATTTATTTCATAGGCTTGTAGTCTCTATGCACCGAACGTCAACGATGAGAGTACGATGGTAACGATAGACATGTAGAATTACGTTATTCAAATCAAATTTGATATGTGTGTTGAAATCTAATCGATCTCGTATAAGCGCTTGTAGAATAGCTATTTACCTAACAAGTGCGGTGAGATAAAAGGTGTACGATATTTTTTTAAATTTCATCAGTTCTGATAGTTCAAATCCAAAATGTATTGTAAATTGAAATAATATTGACAATTGTTTCATTGCTCCTTACAGATGCACGGATATGACTTACCACCACCTTCGCTAGGACCAAGTGTTCCACCAGGTCCTCCGCCGGGAATGATGTCTAATTCGGCACCTCCTTCAGACGCTATGACCCATCCAGATAGCACTGATAGCTATGTTACCTACCTGGAAAGCGATGATAGTCTACCAGCTAGTCCCTAACGCCCTCCCCTACCAGGCTAGCTTCGATCTGACGCCCTTCTGGCCCTCTCCACTTTTCTTATGTATCATCAAGCGAGATTATTACATGCTCATTTTGACTTGGAAAGCTGGTAGGAAAGGAATGTTGAAATACGTTCAATTTGCTATGATAAAAAAAATTATTCAAGTTATTAAATTCTGAACGAATTCCTTGACCAGATTCACTCAGAATTGAAAATTTTCAGTTTTAAAATTACAATTTTTTCAGATTTATCTAAAACGAATATGTCCACAACTGCCAACTTTTTCTGACAATATTTTCAATTAGTTGATTTCTTCTTTTTGTACGTACGTAAAGATATCGATTTTAAGACCATTTTAAATTGATTATAAATTCTAAATATCAACATTCTTGAATCAAACTATCTTGATCAATAAAATTGTATATTACAAACTACATTATGATATTCTATAATAAACTTGCGTGTGAAACTTTGATCAGATGAGGAAATTATCTGCTTAAATCATTTTCGTTCAGGTAAGCATTTTTTAACTGAATGCGTCCTCCCACGATAGCTTGACGAGATATTGGAACTATTTGATTCGGCCAGAAGGTTGATGGTTTTTTTGTAAATAGTTTGTATGTATGAATTAAATGTAAAAAACAATATTGAATTTTATGATATAACTTGTTGATAGATACGAAAACACGTGTTATTTTCTTGATGTTCAAAAATAAATATTTATTATTTAAACTAATATTTTAAAGAAATTATGCTATGTGCAGTCGAATAACATATATGATATTTTTACAAATTATGACATTGCAATCTTCGTTGTATTGTATTTTTATTATAAATATGTATGTATTTGATATAAATAATAGGTTACTTGTGTATATAATGTTATAAGCATATGATTATATGACTTATTTGTAAATTAAACCAGTCAAAACAAGACAGTGTTCTTATTTCCATATAATGATATAATTCCTGACTACATGGCAGAAATGGCCGACAGTATCTGATGCAGTGACAGGGTTAAACGATTTTAAGCTATAACCTTTGTAAACTATTATTACCTTATTATCAATGATTTTTCTTCATATTAAATGTATTGTAGGTACACTTTTTTATATGAAGAATGATCTTGTTAGGATATAGTACATACTCACATATACAAGGACATTGTGATTGAGCGTCAAACTATTAATAAAACAAGATACTTAGTTATAAAATAAATTTGACTAATACCTTACTATACTTCTCCTCAAAATGTTCCATAACATTGGCGTAATTAGGATTTTTTTTTGAAGTCTCTTCACGCAAATATCATAAGCGCTTCGTACGTGAATTTCTGAATCTATTATTTTTGGGCTTTCTGGAGTGTACATGCAATATCCTGGGGTGGGCGTGACCCTCAGCCCCCCGTAGTTACGACAATGCCCATATGCCTTAATTATTGTCAATGAAAAGCCTTTAATTAATTCTTGTCAACATTTACTATCATCGAAGAAGCAATAATAAATGTTGCACGAGCAAGTAATTTGTAATATGTAAAAATAGACGCCAACTAAGTGCACTACCTTCGAAAGGAAATAATTGGGTATTAAATGGAATATTGGTTAATGCCAGACTGAAATATTTCATTCACGTTATTAATCTGTAATCTAGTCTTTTTGTTATTTATAAATCGGTTCGAATGATCCAAGAAGAGTTGACGATTTTAGAAGAAAAAATAAAAAGTTTGATGGTCAGTGAAAATAATATTTAAGAAAGTTGCATCGAATATTAACTTACACATCTGTGAGAATAATCACATAACTCAATCGCCCAGGGCGCCGGATGAAAGGGGCGCCGCAGGTGCCCCTTTGTAGCCCATCCCACATAGTTCGAGGTATTCTACTCGTAAATTCCCTAAATTAAGCGAAAAAATCTTATTGTTCCCAACACTTGAATGGGACGCAGTATTCAATCTGTTCTGTCTGGCATTGATTGGCGTTGGTGTACAATTTTTTTGACTGCGGTTGACCCCTCGGTGACATACGTTGGGAAGCAAAAATAAGCAGTGTTGAAGCAGTCCGTTATCAAATGAGTGCCATCCATGATGCTTCAATTACTTTAGCTATTGAAACTCGGAAAACTGATATTCAAGTGTTCCATGAGGCTGCTACTCTATCCGAACAGCTAAGGGAACATTTTCAACTGCCACCATTCTTACGTCGATACTACCTACCCATTAGAGTGGTCGATATTGTACGCTTTGTTTTTAAATGGGAATTTTGTTCTCATTTATAAATGCCAAGAAATTATACAAGAAAAACTGCCTGTTGTTCCTGGACAGAAGAAGGGATGAACCGAGCATTAAATACGATAAACCAGAATCATTGTTCAATTAGAATGCAGCTATGCTCTACTAGGTTACATATTATGGTACCCTGGAGGATCGTCTTAGAAACCGATTTCCATACAAAAAAATTGTGTTGGGAAGAAAACCAGTCTTTTCTAACGAGCAAAAAAATATGCTGGCTGATTATGTTATTAAATTATCAAACCTTTTTCATGGATTGACAGCGAACAGTATACGAATGAGGCTACAGATGATGAAGACAAAACTATACAAATCAAGAACAAGTCATTCGAACAAATATACCCAATACCTAAACCCCAAGCGAGACAAAGCAAGAGAAAGAAAGAGAAATCGAAAAAAAGAAAGAATTAGAAGAAAACGAAATCAAAAAAACAACAGAAATCAGCTGCTACTGTGAAGAAAGTTGTTAAAGTAATAGAGGAAGAAACACCATCAACATGTTATGTTTGTGGTGAACTCGGGGCAGATAATGAGGAATGGTGGTGATGTAGATCATGTACTACATGACATGTTTGAGGAATTGAACTCTGGTTTAACGATTTTCACATATACAGGGTGTTCTACAAGCACTATGACAAACTTTGACAGATGGTAGGTTGCTTGATTGTGAACATATTTTTTCAATAAACATGGGTCCGATTCGTTTTTGTTTAGAAGTTACAAGCATTTAACCTCTATTAACAATTAATAATAAAAATTTAAAGTAAATGATAATCGCAAAACTAAAGAATATAAAAATGTTCGAAATGTCCACCCTCATCTTGAATGCAAGCCTCACATCGACGAACTAAAGATTCGGTCACTGGAAGAATAAGATTTGGATAATTTCTTATTTGGTTAGCTGCATCTTGAATTCTTTCAAGTAACTGCTGATATTGGACGTCCTTGACCTATCCATTTATTCGGAAAATATTCATTTAGCCAAGCAGCTACTTGTCTTCCTCTATGTGGTGGTGCGCCGTCGTGCTGATACCACATATTTTGAATAATATTAAGTTGTACGTCATCAATTAACTCTTAAAGGTCGTGTCCTAAAAAATGTTTTTAAAGATCTGCATTTAAACGATCATTTAGAACATGCACAGATAATAAATTATTGTTGAAAATGCCACCCCAAACGTTGAACACTGAATCGTTGCTGAAATCCTCTTGGTCTAATTGCATGTAGATTTTGCAACGCCCATACATGTTCATTATGATTATTATTTATGCCATCCTTAGTAAAGCACTCTTCATCAGACCACATGACGAGCGAAATGAATCTATCATCTTGTGCTTGTTGCTGAAGTAACCAGTGACAAAATCCTAATCGCTGTGGTGAATCTCCAGCATGCAACGCCTGTACATTTTGGCGATGAAACGGATGTAACATTTCTCTGTTCAATACACGTCATACAAAATTCGGTGATACATGAAGGTTACTAGATATACGCCGAACACTGTTTGAAGGATTATCAAGCACAGCATCAATCACATTTTCTTCATCTTACATTTACTTCAGTAGGGCGAATGGCCTTCTTTGGAGCAGGATTACCTGCTTCCCGAAGTCTACGAAATGATGCACTAAACACCGTGTAGGCAGCTTGATGTCTATTTGGATACCTACGTCGGTATTCTTGAGCAGCTTGTCTGGCGTTACCATTGGCATACTCATATACAAACAAAATATCTGCATATTCCTCAGTGGAGAATAAATGCATTTTTATTTAGAACTTTCACACGAAATATCTAATAAAGAATTAAAATGACACTAACAATAATTATTGTCGTAACAACCGATATTTCTATTTATCAGCCTACGTTTTTTATTGAAGCAGGTGTATATTTTATAAGTGTGCATTGTTTAACATGCTTAGTGAATTTCTGTCACTTCCTGGTTGACTGGAAAAATTACGATTCTTCAAATGCTTGTAACTTCTAGATAAAAACGAATCGGACCCATGTTTATTAAAAAAAAATTTTTAAAATCAAGTGTCCTACCATCTGTCAAAGTTTGTCATAGAGATTGTAGAACACCCTGTATAATAAAACAACCACAGTTGCACAACGCGTTTAGCTGACACTACAGCTTCTTCAAGTGCAAATTTCAAACTGTTTGAAATTCGCACCTGTAGAAGCGTTGTATCAGCGAAACGCGTTGTGCAACTGTTGTTGTTTTATTATACGTTAAACCAGAGTTTCATTTCTCAAACATGTTAACAAGTGATTTTCATCGAGTAACGGCCTCATCAATTCAAATGTGCATGGTTTCATGCTGCTTGTACCCCTACTGAATTCGCCGAAGACTTTACATCATGTAGTGATTGCGAGTAAACAGTTTTCATTTAGTTACCTATTCATTATTCAACACTTTGGTCGATATTTCCCCACTCCTGGTCGATATTTCCCATTAGTGGTAGGGTAATATCGACCTAGCAACCGTTTTGTATTTTTTCGAAATAAATGATTTTGTCCACGACTGTACTATAAATCATTCATTATACGAGTGAAGTACAATTATACCTATTATTCACTAGTGTGTATAATGGTTTATTATACACTACATGACGTCACACTCAAAACGTATGTCCAAACTTGAGACTATCATTCACATTGTTAGGAAGGTATTATTAGATTTTTAGGTTTTATGTAACTAAGATAACTTTTAGGCAAATTATTAAACTAATAGATATTTAATATAATCCCCAACTTATTGAATATTTACTCTAATAAATTATCTATTTCATTTTTAGCAGAGTGAAAGAAAGGAATGGAATCGATGTCAAGTGAAATAGTTGACGTTTACGTGAGTATGCAGTTTTCAGTGAACACAGAAAATGTTATGTCAACGCTTTTGATAACTATTTAGTTACAGCTATTTGTTGGATCATTTGTGTATATATTTGATGAAGAATTTTTTTTGTATCTTTACTGCAGTAATTTTGGTTCACATTATCGAAGAAATACCACTTTATACATATATATATATATATATATATATATAATAAGTTAGAAAAGAAAACACAACTCTCACAACTCCAAAGGTTTTGAATGTTTATTCAATTGCTACTAGTTTCGCGAAATTTTTCTTCGCATCCTCAGGCAACAGATGGAGTGGACCACAGGGGTCAAGCTTAAGACATGTCAAATTTTTCTCGTGTCAAAAATTAAAATATGCACAATATGAAATGGAATCTTTGGACGGATACAATACTTGGTCATTTAAATATGAAAAATAAAATTAATAAATACAAGCATATACAATATACAAATAATAATGACATTCACATACGGACATTAGTAAAATCTTAGAAACTAAGACTAACTAGGTCAATATATTTCAACTGACATTAGATGGTAAGGGAAACCACAGAAAACCTTTACCCACGCAATGTACTGAAATTCTTAACTTATTATATATAAATTTACAAATGGTTGACAATAGATACAATAGATGCTGACGTTTCGCGCACTAACCGAACCGCACTCGGTTTTTCGGGGACGGATTGATTTTTCGCGCACTGTCGACACTACTCGCACTTTCGGCACTACTCGCACTATCGACGTTTCGCGCACTTTCGGCACTACGCGCACTTTTTAAGATGTTAAGAACTGAATACAGAATTATAGATTTGCGCTTAGTTGTGGGAAAGAATTATTGCAGGTACCTAAATAGACAAGAGGAACATATTTCAAGAAGGGCTAATCGAGTGAATTTCCCAAATTGGTACAATACAATGTTCTTAGAAAAGTCGTAATTGTTTGAATACACTAAATATAGGAGAAGATATCAAGTCAATCTGGTCGTTCAGCAAGATATCTTTTGCATTATGATTGAATTTAAAAATTTCTAATGATTCTAAGTAAGTAAGTTTGGTTCCTTTCGGTAATTTGTGCATGATTTGAAAATTATCTATTTGTGGAAATGGGTGGTGGTTTTCACGGCAATGATTTGAAAACGTTGAATCCGTTTTATTTTTCAAAAAAGATTGTTGGTGTTCTTTAAATCTTGTCTTGAACGATCGACCAGTCTGACCTATATATACTCCTTTACATACAGGACAAATCAACTTATAAACTCCTGAACTTTCAAATTTTGAAGTGATATCTTTGGCATTGAATAAAAATCCTGAGAGTTTTGTCTTAGGTTTGAAAGCAACGTTTTCAAATCATTGCCGTGAAAACCACCACCCATTTCCACAAATAGATAATTTTTAAAATCATGCACAAATTACCGAAAGGAACCAAACTTACTTACTTAGAATCATTAGAAATTTTTAAACTCAATAATAATGCAAAAGATATCTTGCTGAACGACCAGATTGTCTTGATATATTCTCCTATATTTAGTGTATTTAAACAATAATGACTTTTCTAAGAACATTGTATTGTACCAATTTGTGAAATTCACTCGATTAGCACTTCTTGAAATATGTTCCTCTTGTCTATTTAGGTACCTGCAATAATCGCCACCCGTAAGCGCAAATCTATAATTATTCTGTATTCAGTTCTCAACTCAATCTGCCCGATGATGGTCTAGTGACCGAAATTGCAATCGCAGTGTTATATTTTTCAAAATATTTTGTGATAATAAACGTAGTAAATTCAAATTTAGTTTTGTTAATCATGTTAAATTATCACGTAGTAACGACGGATTCCATCAACTATTATATATATATATATATATATATATATATATATATATATATATATATATATATATATATATATATATATATATATATATATATATATATATATATATATATATATATATATATATATATATATATATATATATATATATATATATAAATTTCCACGTCTTTTCTTAACAATAACAGCCCATTCTCCATTGTATAAGCTTCAATGAGCTAATATCCTTAAAAGTTCAACTCGTTTTGTATTCTACTCAGATTTTGCCCCGATTCGCTTTATTTTTCTGTTTAGTCAAAATTGTGAATCAACAGGTTGGAAATGAAAATAAGCAGTGGCGGCTCGTGAGGTTTTGGTTTGAGGAGGCTACAATAGGTATTAAAAAATACACCATAGGCGAAAATTTTTGGGATTTTAAGGTCAACCGCCTTATAATTTAAAGAAAATCAAAGTAAAACAAGCACCCTAAGCTATTAACTTGTTTTCACTTTCGAGTGTCTACCTTGAGACCTACAACTCCTATTTACAATATTCACAAAAACTCTTCTCAGCCAATTAATCAATTCATCTATTCATCAAATTTTTTTTTCTTTCACAAAATAGGTACCTGCCTACCTACTTAACGAATTTGTTAACAGCTGGTGAGAGAAAATAAAAAGTTACTATATATTTTTGAAGATTAGCGAGATTCTGCGATCTTTAACGTTAGCAAAATGATCTATAATATCCTCATAAAATTTTT
This sequence comes from Cynegetis impunctata, assembly GCA_030704885.1. NCBI lineage: Eukaryota > Metazoa > Arthropoda > Insecta > Coleoptera > Coccinellidae > Cynegetis > Cynegetis impunctata. The sequence continues at coordinate 24,188 of JARQZK010001577.1, read as the reverse complement.
TGTCTTTCGCCAAAAGTTTTACCAATTCCTTTTCAATAGAAAACAAACTAATATTTTTCAAACGATCCTGGCTCATTGAATTTCGTAAATAAGTTTTAATTCTCTTATGAGTGGAAAACGAGCGCTCTACGGAAGCCGATGTCACCGGGATAGAAACAATTAGACATAAGAGTTTATAAACTTGGGGTAAATCTTGATTCAAATCATTATCAAAAAGGTATTTAATAGTCCTCAAATGATTTTCATTTTGCCCCAAAAATTTCATTGTCATTATAAACAACACACAGTTCACATTTTATGGCCACCTTATCAAAAAAAGTGTATTTTTGACATAAATTTTCCAAAAGGTTATCTGGAAAATTAGCCGAAAATCCGGTAAACAAATTTTTATTGAGTAAGTCGAAGAAATGCAGTTCTTTCAAATCAGAGAACCTTATTTCTATTTGACCCCTAATAGTATCCAAAATTTCATAAAATATTTGCTAATAGTGAAGCTCCATATCTGCGAAACGAAATTTCTTTCGTTTTGGGCTAAATTGAGTCGTATCATCAGTAGTTTGAAATACAGAAAATAGTTTTTTAAAATAAACTTCTGCACGAAATTCTGAAATTTTTTTCAAAAGAAACTTGAACCGATTTCGTGAGTAAATTACATCTGAAAACTTGTGCTGTAAGATTTGAAAAACTATTTGTGTTTGTTCAAAAATTAATTTAAAGATGTTTAAAAAATATATAAATTCCTTATCTTGTAAGTAAGATATTAATCCGCGTGCTGTATTTAAAGTTACTTTATCGGTGAAAAATTCCTCACTTTCAACTAGGTATAGAATTAAATCCTCAAATCCTAAGCGGCCCCAAACAGAGACATTTTCACTAGTAAAAAGTAAACACCGCCAACAAAATAATTTATTTTTTACCTGTGATCCGGTTAGGCTCATAATTTCTGATATTAAAACCGCGATTTTGTTGTCTGTTACGCTGCACCAAATTGTTTAATTCAGGGGTAGGTCGCAATGTTTTTATCAAAACTTTATCCTCATTACTTAGTGCAATAAAGTTATGGGATAACAAATATTCCACTAAGTCACCATTGAAATTTTTGAAATTAACTTCAGTAACCAAACTCATTTTAAAACAATACGCGAGCAATATAAGTAAACACGCTGCTGTTTTCGGCGGCCATTAGACACTACGAATTCACTCGATGTCACGCGAAATTCTATAGTTGTGATTGGTCGACATTGTATTGTATGAGACTGGACTTTATCGGTGTTGCCATTTACATGTGTTTTGCTTTTTTTGAATATTATTTATGTTGCATCATTCCTTCTGTTTTCAGACCTATGTATTTAGATTCGCAATCTTCACATTGCATACACGCCTGATGTTCAGCAATCTTGTCCTTCGGGTTTTTGATTATTCGTGAATGGTTAGTGTGGGGAAGATATCTTATTCCTCAAGAATGTTGAACGTGTTCAAATAAGTGTTCAGTTGAACTGAATGGTGTTGAGAGGTTGCTATTTTTTATAGGAGAAAATTTAAAAATTATTGTTGGTCGTTCTCTGCGGACTCTTTGTAGATTTGGGTAAATGGTCTAAAATTTTTTTTACAGATTCCATCACATATTTCTACATTAATCTTACTTTCAAACAGAATGTATTCCACACTGGCTCTAAACTTATATCGCTCTCCATTGGTAAAACTGCTGCGGCACTGGAACTCCATTAGTTCTGTCAAAAGGCTGACCTAGAGCAATCCCAATGGATCACAAACTTTATAAATTTGGTTTCGGGGACTCTAAACTGCTATTTGTCTTTTGAGGTTCTGTAAGTTAAGTTCGGCTTTTTTGTTTTTAATCGTAAAGTTTTTCTTTGTTTATGAAATGTAAAAAAATGACGCAAGAAATAAATCTTCAATTTGAAATTAATATCTAATCGCCTCATTTTTCAGTAAATCCAAATTTGAAGCATAAATTACAGCCATTTTTAAATAATATAAACAACTGCACTGACCCCGACATAAGCTCTCGTACCTCGTGCCAAAAAACATGCACTCGGTGCAATTTCTACTGCACGATTTTCAAAATGGATCAAGAAGCTCACACTAAGATCTCCAATGGGTCATAAAAATTGCACTCGGAGAGCACTAGTTCTACCAATGTAGAACGCTATTAGTAGAAATCAACTACACTAGTGCATAATAGTATAAATATTTCGCAACTTACACGATGTCTATAAATAGCTATACTCTACACTTTACATGTAAACAAAAGGACCTGATATTTTGTCAAAACTGACGTTTGAAGACCTAACCTAATATTTTGTAGGTGGTCTGTGGTCTCTGAAACAGAGGGAAAAGATTAATTGAATTACAAAATTTCAATGAAATTAAAGAATGTTGAAAAATGTAGTTCATACACTGATTAATTTAATTATGCAATAAACTTTTACCACTCTATAGAAATGGCCGAGGCAAGCTCTATTCAAGAGGGTTTTTTGTGTCCTATTTGCCACAAAGATCTTCGTTCTCCTCAAAAATTAATTAATCATTTCCAAGACTTACATTCTGAGGAACAAGATATTTTGAAATCTATTAAGGGTAGGTTTTGCTGGGAATTATACATAGTACTGAAAATAAATAATATATGAGAAGCTCCTACTTTTGCTTTGTTTAGGTTATATGAAATATGTATTTTTAGTATATTTTAATTCTACGCCCACTATTGATTACAGAATACTGTATTCTGTATACGCTTATTTACCAAATCTCTTTATATTCTAGACTTCTATGGTAAAGCGAAGAAAAGAATTCTGAAGCTTGATGAAAAGGATTTGGAAACATTTAAGAACGAACTGACTCTTGATAATCTTTACCTAGAATTCAGTGAACCACAACCTATAGGATGTTCAACTTCACATACTGATTTTTTTAAAGCAATACGTCGTGAAAGATTAGAACATCAAACTGCAGAGACTAATAAATTAGTAATTCGCCTAGACAAACTACTACGATTAGATAGTGCAGATAGAAAACAACAAGAGCAAGTTTTAGTGGCTTGGTTAGATGGAACTACAGTTAACCGTTGTCCATCATGTGCTGCTAGCTTCAATTTAGCTAGGCGACAACATCATTGCAGACTTTGTGGAAGCATAATGTGTAATGATTGTTCAGTGTTTCTTTCATTTGAGAGAGCGCGTGAGTTTGTTTAACTATTATACTAAATCTTTTTGGTTATCAATTATTTATTGTCATAAACTTTTTTTGGAGATTATTTAATGCCCTCTGAAATTTCTTTAACAATAGATTAATGCTAATTCAATTTATGTTTCAAATAGATTAACTAATCTATATGGTCGAGTAGAATATTTTATTGTGAACCACAAACTACACAAAGTTTTTTTGTTGTAGTTAAAAAGTTTTAAAAAAGTTTATGGATGAACTGTATATTGTTGTATAGTTTAGTAGAGGAAGAATAAGATTCATTTATGAATCATCATATTAAATTGAAATTGTTTTGTTTATTTCAAGTTTTTTATATAAAAAATAGTTTTGGCAGCAAAATATATCTTTTAAAGTCAACTTGATGTTGAAAATAATAAGTATAGATACAAATATTGACAAACAATTTTTCTGCTAACTTTGTATAGGTACCACCATTATCTATTTTTTTACATTCACCTAGGGTTGCCATCACCTAAATTGCCAATGCCGGACAAAAATTTTAAAAACCCCGGACATTTTTGTGAAATTTTGTTTTTCCCCGGACACCCTATAAAATTTTTTTTTCAATAAAATAAAACATCGTGTATATTTTAAGTTTTTCATTTATTTAAACTTTAAACCGCTTGTTTGCCATATAAACAGAACAACAAAAAACAAATGAAATTCTATTATACACAGCTGACATAAGTTTTCTCTTTTTTTTTTGGTATCATCAAATAAAAAACAACTCATTACAATAATTTTTGGTAGATCCAAAATCAAATAGACTAGATTCTAAAGCTAAAGTAAGTAACAAGTTTTAATGTTAACGCGATCAAGTTCTTTTCACTAATTCAACTTAACTTGGAATTTTTCAGACTTCTCAATTTTTCCCAAAATATCTTTATTTTTCATCATGAATTTGTAAGAGTCGGAGCAACTCAACTCTTTAAAATTAGACTTTATTTTGATCAGAGAAGAAAGCCTATGTGTATTTAGCAAGTTTCTCTCCTCCCATTGCTGCGACCCTAGCGAAAAAACTCACTCTACATTAGCATTGTGAGCTGGTATACAAAAATATTATTATGCAATTTTGAGCAGTTTAGAATATAGATGTTTCGAAAAAATTCGGCCACAACTGGTTTGCATAGACTAGCTCATCTCCGTCACTGACACTCAAGCTTCACACACCCGGACACAAAATTTGTCATATTTTGGACATATTTTGAAAGCCCCGTCCGGACGACCCCCGGACGCCCCCTAAACTATTACAAATCCGGGGAAACCCGGACGGATGGCAACCCCATGTTCAAGCATCAGCATCCTCATGGAACTTTAAAGTGTCAAATCATAATTTGGCTAAGTGATTATGACATACATATTATCAATTGTAATTATGGAAAAATCTTCACTCCAACTCTAATTTTAAATGCTTTTTTAACTTAGAAATTATTCCTGTTTCAGAGAGTATAGTGGTTCCTGTACAAAATTTGGGAATTACTAATAGAGAAGGAACCAGGGGAAGAGAAAATGACAATTTTAGGATATGTTCTCATTGTTCAGATATGTTAGAACAAAGAAGGATAGTGCAAGCAGAACAAATGATGCAACCCATTATTACTCAGTTATATGCACATTTACAGAAATTGAAGTTGCAAGTTCAATCACTAGTAGACCTATACCAAAAGGTATGATGATGTATGTCACTGAAAGTGCTCTCATAAAAATTTATCTACTAATTATTATTGATATATCGATTGTGTACTTCATTTCATAATATTTAGATTAAAAGATTCTTTTATGAATAATTGAAAACACATTTTTAATTAAAGCATTTTTTCAAAGGAATTCTCCATCTACCCTTAAAAGGCTTTCAATTACTGTCAATAACCTCACACTGTTATTCTGAATTTAATAACTAATGAAACTGAGATTCACAACATCCAGAATTTGATCCCAAGGGATATTACTTGCTTGTAGCTATTCATTCTACTTATTTCCATTGAATATATTGTTTATCTTCCACTGATTCAGTCTGTCTCTAAAATTAATCATGTCAGCATTAATATTTACTATCGTAACGCAACATATATTTTTCCAATACCTGAGCCATGCCTTAAGTTACATTCCTTAAACCTGGGAATTAATTCTGAAATATTTCTTTTGTTACCACAACATTTCTCCCTTTTTTATGTTGTTTTCTATACCGTAGAGTAGAGCTTCAAAAGTATGATGCATAAGCAGGATCATAATTTTCTCAATCTCAACTTTTCAGCATAGCGTATTCAATGTTTGTTTTCAATAGTATTTTCCCCGAAAATAACAGACTATTGCATTATATCGAAAGTTAACAGTGAAGTGAGGGAGTTGTTTTTAAATTTTTCATGTCTGCTTTGTATATATATATATATATATATATATATTTTTATATATATATATATATATATATATATATATATATATTAATATATATATATATATATATATATATATATATATATATATATATATATAATGTTCAAATTGGTGGCATAATATGTAGAAATTAATTATCCACAAAATATTTTTGGAGATTTTTTGCACCCCAAATTCCCTTCAAATTGACTCTCATCAACTGCTTGTACTGATTGAATTAGAGGATTTAAATTTGGTACGTGAATTGAGTTTATGTAAAGGAAGTGGTACGCTATGGGTTTCAATTGATTCAATTTATCGCCGTAATTTTTATGTTGAAATTTCAAGTTATTTTGATGATTTTCGAGCATTTCGCATCTGTACAGGCACTCCAAATTCAGTTTGAAGGCTGAAAATTTGTAAGAGAATTCGGTTCATTTTAGTGAGATGCTATTTGTGGATTTCAAATGATTTTTATCACGATCGGAATTTTTATGTAATAATTTTCATGCAGTTTAGCAGGTGTTGAAGCTTTCTTTGTATATGTCTTCAGTCCCTCCAAATTGACTCAGGGTGTTAAGAATTTATATGTAAGAAAGTACAAAAATGAAGGGAAAATACGATCTTAGTGAAGGAGTTCTGCTGCACACGTATTTTTCATTTATTTTTGTAATTATACCATTTGTATGGCAGAACCTAAATTTATACTTGTGTACAGCCGTTATATCGTAACTTTATGATATCTTCTATTTATATAAACAGACTTTCTAATTGGTAATTTATGTATTTCAGATGTATGCCTCTCTTACATCCGGTGAATCAACATTCCAGCTTCAAGATGCCCATTCACTAAAAGCATCAATAGGAAACAAAGCAGAAACTATAGATACCATTAGTAAAAAAATATTTAGTTTGCCAATAGTAGAACCAAACCCAAAAGTGGAAATGTTACAAAACAGTATCCGTAGAGCAACCACGAACTATATAAAAGACTATCTCTTAACTTTACCACCACTACCTTCAGTTCAAGAATTAGCAACTATCAAAGAAAATCGCTTATCCAGGGTTTCAAAAGAAGATGATGAACAAAATTGTGATAATATTAGAGTAAAAAGGGTTACAGTTACTACAGGTTGGTCGCCATCAAGTTTAGAGAATTCGCTTCAGTCAGAGACTGAAAATGATCCATTAATGGAACAAATCAACATTGTACGAAATTACATAACACAAGCAAGAAATGCACAAAGATTTGAAGAAGTTGTTTCTTTAGAAGAAAATTTGAAAATGCTTAAGAGGGCTTATCGACAGAATCAGCTGGCAAGAACAGAAGAAACAAAGGAGAATAATTATCAATTGCAGTAATCTACCAACATTGAAGAATTTGGATACTTTTCTGTATAGATTGTATATACATTATATAATGTAGATGTATATATCTGCTTTTAACCAACATTGAACCTATAGTTTGAGCATTTGACATGTATAGACTTGTTTTTTCTGATATTATCTAGACAAAGTAAATAAATACATTATGTTAAAGATGTCATTAGAAATATATACAATAAATCTGGTCTGCAAAGAATGTCAGTGTCTGTAGTTCATTTAATTGTTTTCCACACATCAAACTGCAAATATAACAAACATCTAAAACTAAAAGATTAAATGTTATTGATATAGGTAATATTATCATTAGAAAAACACATGTTTGATTCTAACTGTTATATCAAACGTGTTTTTCTAATAATATTATTATGTGTTTATACCAAGTAAAGGACACATCAATTCAAAATTTAATAATACAAATTCATCAGTATTCATGAAGAAGAAAACTATGTAATGCATATTAAGTAGAAATTTATCTAAGGAGTGCAATATATATATATATATATATATATATATATATATATATATATATATATATATATATATATATATATATATATAGATATATATATATAAATATATATATATATATATATATATATATATATATATATATATAAAGTGTTGTAATAATTTGATAATATCCTCGGTTTTTGTTTTGATAATCTTTTACAAGAAAGCAGAAAACCAGTCGACGTGGATTTGTATTACTTGCTCGTCGCAAAAGTCATTCAGGAGCGGTGTAGTTCGCGTTTTCGGTTTCGAAGTTGGTGGCTTCGATTCCCACCATGTCCTCTGGTTTTGTGTACGTCCATAAGTTTAGTGGTTAAATATTATGACATATGCTGGATAATGTAGGTACTAGTTTCCAGTCCTAATGGCCGTTCGGAATCGGCGTTAAACTGTAGGTCCACTGAGTTATAAAAATTTAAAAAAAAAGGAAACCTTTTGACCTATGACTATCGAGGATAATAGGCTATAATCCTATAGAGGATAATTATACACGTTATGATATTAGATAATCTATGTGAATGGTAACATGATATTCAAAGCGCCTTAGTTACAGCCTCAGCGGTAGTGTATTCAATTATCAAATTTGGTGGTAAAACTGCACAAACGATTAGTGTTGTCTTGTGAGGACTAGGTGGAAATAATATTTAAGAGCTTATCTGAACTTGAGGTTTGAGTTTAAATCCCGTAAAAAGATGTGCACACATCTTCGTTGCATTCATTTTTTTGGACAAGAGATACGATGTAATAACTTTGTAGTTAATTCTAGTATGGATCTCAGGTCCAAATTTTTTTCGTCGCATTGATGTTAGGATGAAATCCAGAATATTTTCAGAATTGTTTGTTGGGTTATCACAAAATCGTAAAGATTCCTCAACAAGTTAAGTGAGTTTTACACATATTTAGTTGTATATTGTATCATTATTATGTTGTATATTGTATCATTATTGAAATCATCTTCAATTAAGTCATATATTTGATCTTATTCCAATTCACTGTTTCCGAAAAATGATGGAATACTCTGCATTGCCATAGTGATCCTAGTCAACACGAAGAATTCGAGAGGCCTTTCGGAATCATTCTGTACGGCATATTCAACAGTTATTTCCATGAACAGTTCTCTTTCTCAATACGTATAGTATACATAAACATGGAAACTGGGTTAGAAACAGAGTATGAATTTCGTAGTATAAAGAAGTTAACTAGTGTATAAATATACACAATTGCCGTAAATATTATTTGAATGCGTGCCTCCTTATATAACAAACCTAACTATGTATGTTTTATCTCTTAGATATCATCATGGTAAAATTTTTTCAATTCTAAAGAACCGACTCATCTACAGTACCCCGAAAGATTTGTTGGCATCTTTCCGAGGTAAAGCGGTGGAGCCTGACTTCCACGTCGTATTACAATATCGGATCAGACCTCATCAAAATTTGGGTGTGGACCATAATATTTCTATGTTTCATATCCTTGATACATCATCGTATGAATTTTGAATAAAACTTGCCACACAAAACTGTCGTATCAAAATTTCTCCTATAGATAGGTAGGTACATCATTTTGATTAGCAATGACTTGCAGCATAAACCGCCATTTGTTGAAATCATCTCGGGGCGTTTGAGATACGTTATAAGCTGTTGTTTTTCCGGAGAGTTGCTCGTACAAAAGAAAATCATGTGTAAATTTAAATGGGATTGACAGCACATCAGATTTTGAAATAATTGATAAAAATGGAATCAAATTACAAAAACTTTGGAATAACCAAACCCGCTGACTCAATTCGTCAGGTATCATACAGACCTTGTTCTAAAATAATATTTGAATTTAAGTACTGGTATCATCTGAATTGATTATTCACTATCTCTGTTTTATTCACTTATTCGGAGTTTATGTACGTCTGTAGAACAGTAAGAAGTTTTTACTGTAACCGAAAATGTAATATTTTCATTATCTCAAAGAGAGTACCTAATACGAGTCTTCTTTAATATATAGTTTTTTTCTGAGATCTACAAAGACTTCATACAAGATCGCTTTTACTTCCATTAAAAGTGAAAAGTGTTATACTAGGCGATCTATACTAGTGTAGCCCAGCTTCATTTGTTAAGAAGCTGTTATGGTTAGCATAGATTTTCGAAGAATCAAATAAAGCTGTTCCTAGGATGAACTGCATTATGCAGCAATTTTATCTCGTATGTCTATAGGAAATTAAACATTTTCAATGAAGATAAAATTCTTGTTACTGTTATCTTAAATGTGACACTTAATATCGACTTCATTATATTGCGCAATTTTGTAGCGCAGGCAGTGATGATCCACGGCTTACTTAAACTTCAATCAGATATTAAATATCACAACCGAAGCTGTAAAACTAACATTTGTATTATTATTGTCAAAATGGAAATAAAATCACTTTCAAAAAATGTTATTTCGAAGATACGTAGTTTCTGTTGTATTAACAATATTACTCATTGCGTTACTGAACTTGTAAGTTATCACATTTTCAAAAATGATATCCTTAGGTATATACGAGTATATTGTAGAGCCTTTTTACGTTATTGAATACTTTTTATTAATCATTTGTACTTTTGTCCCAGGTGTTAAACTCTTTGGATGCGAAGTCATCAGCAATAGCTATAAGAATAAATCCTGACTATTTTAGAATTCAAATTGTTGACAATGGCATTGGAATATCCCGAGAAAATATGGAAAACATCGCTCGGAAGTATTGCACCAGTAAATGTTTCTGTTTGGAAGATCTTGATAAGAGAGCAAAAATGCATGGTTACAAAGGTGAAAGTCTCTGGAACATATCACAAGTCTCAAAATCTGTAACTATAACTTCGAAGTACTCTGATTGCGACAAAACTTTCTCGAAGAATATTTCAAATGGAAAACATACTAAGGTTGAATTAGCTAAAAACAGGCAAAGTAATGGAACCACGGTTACCGTGGATGGCATCTTCAATAATTTACCTGTTAGGCAGAAAATAATAAAAAGAGAATACGAATTAGAAAAGATTGTAAGTGTTCTCAGAAGTCTATCGATAATCAATCCTCAAATTTCTTTCTCCTTAAGGAATGATTTAACTGGAAAACTACTCCTCAAATGTCAAAAGTATGATAATATTATACAAGCTCTCATTAGTTTATATCCAGATATAAAAGAAGATGATTTAACTGTTATGAAGGTGCGCAAAGATAAAGTTAGAGTTGATACTTTATTTTTGAAGGAAATAACATGTGACCAAACCATTCAACATATATTCGTTAATAAACGACCTGTCGTTTTTCCAGTGCTACGCAAATTCCTATGTCAAATATTACAAAAAGGTGAGAAAAAAGGGATATTAAAAGGAAATTTTCATCCCCTATTTATTATGAACCTGAAGTGCCCATTATCTCATTATAATTTGATATATGAAGGTTCTAATCCACTTGTTGAATTCAAGAATTTTGATGTGTTAGAAAAATGCATAGAGAAAATGGTTTCGAGTTTTCTGGGAAAACCCCTCAAAAACAATGAAATTCCTAAACATGAGAATAAAATCAAGAGCGTGTGTGGGGCATCAGACTTAGTTGGAGCAATAAAAGGATATGGTTTCAAGAATTGGTTAAGAGAAGATGAAAAACAACATGATAGTGAAGGAAATAAGTGTCCATTATTCCTGGATAATGAGAATAAAAGAAATAATTTTCGATATCCTGAAAGGAGTATGAAGAATCCTGAGGTATTTAGAAAGACACTGGGAATGTTGAAACCAAAACCTTTGCCTATTCAAATTTGTGAATTGAAGAAGGAGAGGAAAGACATTGTGAATAATGATTTGGTTGAAATAAATTGTAGTACATCTACATATCGAGGCAATGGAGTAGCTACCGTTCAAAATACTTTCTGTGAAAAAAGCTTCATCGAGCCAGATATTATATCCGGAACTCTGACAGGTGGATGCAGAAACAGACAGTTTATCAAGAATTATCAAAATTTAGAAAACAAATTTGAGAAACTTTTATTCAAGAAAGACATGAATGCAACATTGTTCTCCAATTTCAGTAATAGTGAAAATAAAGGAAAAGATGTAATAATGTATATGTTTTTGAAGTCGATAGAAATATTTTCAAGAAATTCAAATGATGGACATTCGGAGCAACCTTGTGAAAAATCCATAGACGAAATATGTAATACTTCAAATGAAACAATAATAGAATCGAACGTGTTCTATGAAAATATTAGAAAAACCAAAACACATCAAATGAACCGAACAATATCAATATCTGTTAAAGTTAAACGTAAACGAAATAAATCACCAGAAGAAAACTCAAATATCCTAAGTAATGTCTCTTTTAATTGCACGAAACCCAAAAGACGAAATATAGAAGATATAAATAAAATGCATTTTCATACTAATTTGAGGACTAAGAATAAAGCTACTAGCCCGTTATTCGATATAAGAAAAATAAATTATGATCCAGCAGAATATACAATGAAGAGAGTTGTTGATAAAAACATTCAAACCACTTTTTGTGATAAAGAAGAAAGTGAATTTTTTGCATCTAAGCCTCCCAAAAAAAAAACCAAATATTGTAATACCTACGGAAGAGATCCTCATACACATTCATTCTCTCTAGAAAGAAATATCAAACAAGGTTTCGACGAAGATAATCATCATAATTTCATGTCTTTTTGTTTTAAACCTTCAAACGAATTCGATGGGTTGAAATTTGCGAATAATTTCGGAAAAGAAGTGATTCAAAATCCCACCAGAACATCCTTTATTTTCAACAATACTGAGTGGATGGACAATGAAAACAGGAGATTTTCCGATTGGAACAACTCTCGTTTATTCCATTTTGAAAGAAGTGACAATGATTCTCGAAAAAACCAATCGTACACGAAATTTCCAATTGCTTGTAACTCTGAACCTTTTATGTTCGAGAAAAAAACATCACTCGATGATTTTTCAGCGATGGAAGTGGAGAAACCAATTCGTCACTATACAGATGATAGAAACTTTCCTACGACATTTAGAGTACCTAATTTGCCTTTCGATAAAAGTTTCGATTTTGAAAATTTATCTGTAAGTCCAGTTCCTACATTTTCTGTTATATCAGATCAAATAGCAATTTCAAAACAATTTCGGTTTGCCAACGGAAATTGTCCTAAGACAATAAAGCAGGAAAAGTTCCCTTTCAAAAAAATGGTAACTGAAGGTCACATACCCTATACGTATAATAAAACTTATAGGAATGAAAAACGCTTAAAAAATGGAAAGTACTCCAGTTTTCAACTCAGAAAAGTCAGTACAGAACCAATCACTGATCCAAGAAGCTTTCACATAGAGAAAGTTAAGCAAAACCTAGATAAGCTTTTTGCAAAACCAAAATCTGTTTTATTACATAACGATCAGTGGAATGCATCGAAAGAAGAAACAAATGGAGAAATTTTTTCTAGAGACAGTTTAGAAAATATTACGAAAACGAATACTCTTAATGAAAAGGTCATATTATGGAAGAAATTTATTGAAAAGAAAAGAAATCAGCAAAACGTCAAAGATAATTTCGACGAAAATTCCAGGAACAAAAAATTATTACATCCCATAAAATCAAGTAAAATTTATTGTGATAAGAAACATACTATGTTTTTGAAACATACAAATATTCTTTCAAGTGGCAAGACCAATAATCTCCTTTCCCCAGATTTATTCTCAGAAACTAGATTGAATGATGAAGTAAGAGCTCAAACAAACTATCCAAAAACAGATTTAACCTTCCTTCCGAATTCACAGCCAAGTTATGAAGTAGTAACAAATAGAATTTCACCTGAGGAAAATATATTATTAAAAGATAAAACCATTGCAAGAAAGGAAAGTATTCTGCCGACTCTAACGGCCATCCGTGATGAAACTTCACATTCTGTTATGACTCTGAAGGAAAACATCCGAAAAGATTTCATCGGACAAACCATGGAAGTAGATACCGAATTGATTGGAAATGACATTGACTCATTATCTCTTCATGAAGAGAAGGGAGACTGGAGACCAAAGCTTGATCAGCAAGGAAATAAATTCTACTTCAACACTAGAACAGGTTTGTTACCCCAAACTTTTTATATTTCGATATTGAAATATTTTGAATAACTGAACTTCTCTCAATCCTTCAGGTACTATATTTCATGTGGGTATAACATTTCAAAATACTACATTCTTTAGAATTATTCTTTCCCAACCCACTGTTAAATCCTTAGTGTGCAGTAATACTTATAGTACCTACAGGGAATGAAGCTCAAAAAATGACAAAAACTCGCAATTTTTTCATCCAGCATCGATTTGAATAAAAATTTGGAATTAGGCTTATTTCACCCTCTAGTTCATGTTCTACATCGTGCGTTGTACGCTTTTTGTTTTTTAAGGGTGTAAAGTACCCCTAATTGTAAAAAGTTATAAAATAACGTTGTAAACGTTAAGATTGGTTGAAAATTGGTTTGAATTAGTTGAATAATGATTGTTTCGTGCTTTGGAATACAATTTCTGATGTTTCAACCCTTAAAAATCCACCCTCATTAGATCTTGATATACAAAAAAATTATTTATCCTAAAAGAAGAATTTCGTCTTTCATCGATTTGCATAAAATTTTGGGATTAGGCCCATCTTACCCTGTACTTCATATTTTATATCATGCTCATGGGCGTTGATTATTTTTAGAAGTGAAAACTACCCCTTATTGTAAAAAATTATAAAATAGCATTGCAAAACCTTAATATGGGTAAAATTTTGTTTGAATTCGTAAAGTAATGATTGTTTTATGCTTTAGGATCATTAATCATTTTCTAGGATAAATAATTTTTTTATATCAATCTCTAACAAGGGTGGATTTCTAAGGGTTGAAATATTAGAAATTGTATCCCACAGCATGAAACAATCATTATTCAACTTATCCAAACCAAATTTTACCCATCTTAAGGTTTACAACGTTATTTTATAATTTTTGACAACTAGGGGTAGTTTTCACCCTTAAAAAATAAACAGTGCCGATAAGCATGATATAAAATTTGAAGTAGAGGATTCGACGAGCCTAATTTCAAATTTTGGTGCAAATCGATGCAAGATGAAATCATTGTTTGAGATAAATATTTTTTTTTACATAAAACTCCAGCAAGGGTGGGTTTTTAAGGATTGAAACATGAGAAATTGTATTCCAAAGCATGAAACAATCATAACTCAACTAATCCAAACCTAATTTTACCCATCTTAAGGTTTACAACGTAATTTCATAACTTTTTAGAATAAGAGGTAGTTTTCACCCTTAAAAAACAAAAAGCGTACAACGGCACGATGTAGAAAATGAATTCGAACGTTTCGAAAAAAATTTTATTGGTTTTTTAAACATAGCTCCTTCATTTTTTTTTCACTAACGATTTTATAGGGCTTTTCAAGAGCTATAAGACTATGTGAATTAAATTCCTTGAGATACCTTAGTTTTCAAATGGGGTGAGTTCAAAGGGCTCGAATAAGGTGGTGTTCGCTTGTAAATAGAGGTTTTAAGCGGCTATATCTCACTAAATATTCACTGAACAGAAAATCTATTCACAGAAAAATTTAAGTCATTAAAAAAGCTACAGTTTAGTGCGGAGTCGGAGATATTTTAAAGAAAGCGGTGAAAAATACGAAATCGTAAAAAATCGTTTTCTCTTTAAACTCCAATTTTTCTAAAATTAGGCATTTTAAATTGGTCAAACTTCTTGGGTGTATTGAAAATACATATATGAAGAAAACTACAGAAGGGTAAGGATCAATTTTAGTTAGGGGGGTACTTAGGGGGTTGTTTTCACTGATGTTCTCATAGAAAAAAGTAGGTACCGACCTTATTTTGATCGCATAATTCTTATGCTAGAAACTTTTTTTTGTTTTTTGCTAGGTCCAATTAAATACTTTAAAAAAGATTCAGTGAGTTTTCCTCGCAAAATGAAAATTTTTCCTGTTATTTGACTTTGAGTCTATCAAATTATGCATTTGGCGAAAAAAGTTAACCATTAACATGCCGTATCTCCTTTGGTATTGGTCGTAGAAAAATAATTAAAAAATGATTTTTTTTTAAGCTACAAGTTTTTTGATAGAATGAATATTTTTCAAGCTATTCGCAAAAAAACCTTTTAAAAACATCGATTTTTTCGACGAAAAACTGTTACTTTCAACTGCGAATAACTCAAAAAATATTAGTTTTACGAAGAAACTTAATGAACATTTTTTTTCTTAGATTTACTTTTTCCATCGATTCCTACAGTTGAAATGTAGTAACAAATTTCCACCCCGAGATGGGATGGCAACCACCCCCAAGGTTTTAGCGTACACCGGCATGATGTAGAAAATGATCCTTGAGCTATTCCCTACCTTCTGTGAAAATTTCACGTAATTCCATGCTGGACGAAAAAATTGCGAGCCAAAGTGCTTCATTTCCTGTACTATTAATGTGCATTTATATTATAACATGAATGATAATTTAATTTGACAGCTGTAGTAGGTATCCCCAAGATGACAACTATACACTGTCAAAGTTTGAGCGCTGATATTGGAAACCCCTTTAATTTTGGTATTTAAAGTATAATCATATAATTGACAATCGCTCATCAAATGTTTGTATAATGCTCCAAGTAGTAACTACATTCTTCAGCAATCGTAAACTAACCAACTGTGTGTCGGTTAGAGATCTACACTTACAATTTTTGGCCCGAAGGTATTACTTTTTGTCGAAAATTGCTTTATTTAAACATTCCGTTACTAACCGACTTCAAAAAAGAGGTTTTCTGTTTCCCTGGTACGGCTATGTTTGCATGTGCGCGATTATTTCAGAAACTACACGCCTTTTTTGCTGGGACAAACCATATACTCCTACTATATAATATATATATATATATATATATATATATATATATATATATATATATATATATATATATTATATATATATATATATATATATATATATATATATATATATATATATATATATATATATATATATATATATATGTATATATATATACACGGGCGCACCCAGGATTGAGTTTCGGGGGGGGCTGAATCAAAATTTACCTCCTTAAATTTAAATAGAAAACGCACATTACGATCTTATGGTTAACCGATAGTGACCAATGGGCTCATTTTAAAGTAGTAGATGAGCTCATTTTACAATTATGATCTCAGTAATCCAAATTCTTTTGTTAATACATTAAATCTAGGGGGGGGGGTCTGCATGCCCCCCCTGGGTGCGCCACTGTATATATATATATTTATATATATATATATATATATATATATATATATATATATATATATATATATATATATATATATATATATATAATCTGGGTGATTCATTAATACGTGTAAATATTTTAACGGGAGAATTTTGAGCCCAAAATATGAAGATCTAACCCAATTTGCTCATATAAAATATTTCTCCTTACTGAGTTACAGGGTGTTTTATTTCGATTATTAAAAATGAATTTTGTTCATTACTTCAATGCTGCTTGATATTTCTTTATGATATTTGGCAGTAAGTTAAAGTAGTTTGGGACACATCAAATAATAGTAAAGAAGACTTTCTCGCTATCACCAGTGGCGTACGGCAGGGGCACGGGAAGAGTTCTCGTTTCCTAAATTCTACGCCACTGGCAGAATTGTCATTCTAGTATAATTTTTCGATTCTCCTATATTTTCTCTGTAAATAAGGTATTCTTTTTTCGTAACGCTAGAGCCACTATTTTTCGAGATATTTAACGTTGAACATATGGCTGCACAATTCCTTTGATTTTTATGTACGAGTCATATCGGGTTTTTTGTCATACGATTGCATGTATTTAAATTGAAAAAAAAAATTATTAGGTATTTTTTTTATATTTATAATAATATTAACAAACAATTTAAAACATAACAACTACAAAAATATCCAGCGCTACATAAAAAAAGTTCAAAATAAATACTTAAATATGAAGATCTTCTTTACAAATTTTGGAAGAATATCAAATTTATGAACAAAACTTAAAAACAATTTACAACAAATGTTCAATGTGATCTCCGTTTACCTCAATAAGTTAATTCATTCTTTCGTTGAACGATCTTCTAACTTTAAAAAATATATTTGGCTGATTCGCAATAAAATTAGCGGAATTTACAATTTGCTGCCATAGTTCCTGGCGAGTATTTATTGTTTGGGAGTATACCAGTGATTTCATATGCCCCCAGAAATAGAAATCTAATGGATTACAATCGGGACTTCGAGGCGGCCACGGAAATTCACTACCTCTGCCAATCCAACGATGAGGAAATTTATTATCTAGATAATTCCGCACTATTGATGTATAATGGGGTGGTGCTCCATCGTGCATGAACCACATGTCTCTCCTTTGGTTAAGTGGCAATTGTTCTAGCTCATCGAAAAGTTTAGTTTGTAGAAACTCCAAATACGAATTACCATTTAAATTTTCAGGTAGTTCATATGGACCTAACAAACGGTCTCCGAGTATACCGCACCAAACATTAATTTTAAACTCGCGTTGAAAATGTGACTCACAATATAAATGAGGATTTTCAGTATCCCAACTGTGGCTATTCCTCCAGTTAAATATTCCTCTCCGTGTACAAGTAGCTTCGTCGCTAAAGATAACATTTTCATAAAAGTTCAGATTTTCATTTTTTTATTTGCCATCGACTGAGCGAAATTCAATCTTGCAGGAAGATCTCTTGGTAATAAGTTTTGTACTGGAGTAAAATGGTAAAGTTTCAAATTTCCTTTTTTCAGTATTCTAAAAACTGTAGATTGGCTTACCCCAGTCATTGAAGATAAGCGACGAGTGCTAAGTTGTGGATTTTCTGCAATTCTCACTAATATGTCATCTTCCTGATCTACAGAAATATGTTTAGGTCGGCCCACATCACGTTTTGGCTTGAATTGTCCAGTCTCTCCTAATCTTCTAAAAATATTGCGAAAGGTTTGATGATTGGGCTGAACTCTATCTGGATACATTTCTCCATATATTTGAGTAGCAGCAAGACAGGAATAATTTTCTTGTGCATAAACACAAAGTACATCGCGCATTTCAGTATTACAAAAAACATTAGGGCGCTGCATCTTCACTTAATCTGCTTTTAAAAAATTTATAACAGTCACAATCTTCATAGATAATATTGTCAACAACTGTCAGTTGTGACACCATCCTACTAGATCAAAATAATTATTTAAGACTTCCTCATATCTATTTCCAAATACATGTGAACTGCATCTATTTTGACATTAGACACATGCATAATAATTACTTAATTAACAATTCTATTACAAAAACACCTACATGATTGATACATAATTAAAATCAAAGTAATTATGCAGCCATATGTTCAACGTTAAATATCTCGAAAAATAGTGGCTATACTCCCAAACGAGAAATACTAGCCAGGAACTATGGCAGCAAATTGTAAATTCCGCTAATTTTTTTGCGAATCAGCCAAACATATTTTTTAAAGTTAGAAGATCGTTCAATGAAAGAATGAAAAAACTTATTGAGGTAAACGGAGAGCATATTGAACATTTATTGTAAATTGTTTTCAAGTTTTGTTCATAAATTTGATATTCTTCCAAAATTTGTAAAGAAGATCTTCATAATTAAGTATTTATTTTGAACTTTTTTTATGTAGCGCTGGATATTTTTGTAGTTGTTATGTTTTAAATTGTTTGTTAATATTATTATAAATTTAAAAAAAATACCTAATAATTTTTTTTTCAATTTAAATAC
Organism: Cynegetis impunctata; assembly: GCA_030704885.1. Classification (NCBI taxonomy): domain Eukaryota; kingdom Metazoa; phylum Arthropoda; class Insecta; order Coleoptera; family Coccinellidae; genus Cynegetis; species Cynegetis impunctata. The sequence continues at coordinate 4,911 of JARQZK010001577.1, read as the reverse complement.
ATGCAATCGTATGACAAAAAACCCGATATGACTCGTACATTAAAATCAAAGGAATTGTGCAGCCATATGTTCAACGTTAAATATCTCGAAAAATAGTGGCTCTAGCGTTACGAAAAAAGAATACCTTATTTACAGAGAAAATATAGGAGAATCGAAAAATTATACTAAAATGACAATTCTGCCAGTGGCGTAGAATTTAGGAAACGAGAACTCTTCCCGTGCCCCTGCCGTACGCCACTGGTGATAGCGAGAAAGTCTTCTTTACTATTATTTGATGTGTCCCAAACTACTTTAACTTACTGCCAAATATCATAAAGAAATATCAAGCAGCATTGAAGTAATGAACAAAATTCATTTTTAATAATCGAAATAAAACACTCAGTAAGGAGAAATATTTTATATGAGCAAATTGGGTTAGATCTTCATATTTTGGGCTCAAAATTCTCCCGTTAAAATATTTACACGTATTAATGAATCACCCTGTATATATATATATATATATATATATATATATATATATATATATATATATATATATATATATATATATATATATATATATATACATATCCATTTTTAATTATCTGTTAATTGAATCGGCGGACACTTAAAAATCAGAAATTAAAGTTTATAATTTTTCTTAATTCAATCTAGTTCGACAAAGTACTGAGAAGTTTACAGGAACTAGGAAATGCAAAACACAAAAGGTGCTTATTTTATACAAATTTATTACCTAGTATATTTTTCAACTTAGGGCCTAACAACATAAAACCTTGCATTGTTGAAATATTTTGCAGTTAACGACCTGCTGCAATCATGATTCGTACACGAATCATGTTATTATTATGAATTTCATTTCAGATTTCAAGACAGCTTTTGAGTTGTTTACTATACTATGAATGAATGAACTCCCATTTATTCATCAGGCTCAGTTTCGGTGCCCCAAGGCACCGGATTTTTTAGTGCCCCTATGCTTTTCATATTAATCTGAAATTAATAGATGTGAAATAATATATTTTTTCATTCTGGAAACTAAATAACAATTCTTATATTCAACAAAAATATAATAACGATTATTCTAATGAAAACTATTAAATTTCGAACCTAAATTTGTAATAGTAATTGAATACAATTTTGGAAATAAATGGAGTACGATCATGTGTACGTACCATATATATACTACAGGGATTGAACCCCCGGGGGGGATAAATCATGTTTACACGACAGAAGACGCAATTTTGTAGCAATAATAGCAGAAAGTTTGTATCTAGGTAGTTTTGTATAATATCTTGAATGGGATTGGTTTTGGTTCGAATTGATTGGGGGGTTGACCCCCTGGATGAAGAAATAAATCTTGTTTACATGATAAAGGTCGCAATTTTGAAGTTATATGGTTAGAAGTTTGTAGGTAGGTATTTTCGAAAGATATCTTGAATGAGATTGGTTTTAGTTCGAATTGGTTGGGGGGTTGACCCCCTGGGGGAAGAAATAAATCTTATTTACTTGATAAAGGGCGTAATTTTGGAGCAATAGAATTCAAAGTTTGGGAGTAGGTAGTTTCGTATGATATATTGAAAGGGATATGTTTTAATGCGAATTGGTTGGGGTGTTGACCCCCAGGGAAATAAATCTTGCTTACACGATAGAAGGCGCAATTTTGGTAGCATAGGGTTTAAACTTTGTAGGTAGGTAGTTTCGTACGATATCTTGGATGCTATTTATTTCTATATTAATTGGTTGGAGGGTTGACCCCCCGGAGGAGGAAATAAATCTTGTTCACACGATAAAGGGCGCAATTTTATAGAAATAGGGTTGAAAGTTTGTTACGTAGTTTCGTATGATACCTTGGATGTGATTGGTTTTGGTCCGAATTGGTTGGCGGGTTGATCCCCCGGGGAGGAAATACATATTTCTTACACATTAGAGGGCGCGTTTTTTTATAATTTGGAAAAAAAATCATAATTCAATGATATATTTTTCAAACTAGGTACTTTATGAAAACCTGCGGTTCTAATGCAGCTCGCTGCGATAAAGTTTTTATATTAAGATTTCTATGGTACGTGCGCAAAAATCAACGTCGGGTGGCCTAAGAGGTCATCGAAAATGAATTATAAGCTGTTTTAAATCGAATGTATTTCAGTGTTTCCTACAAAATTGAAATATTTTTGTGTTGTACTACTTTTTTTCAATATTCAGCTTGAAAAATTCACTACCCTGATTCTGGCGCAATGCCCCCCTGAGGCAAATGCCCCAAGGCACGTGCCTCGTGTGCCTTGCTGTTAAGATGGCCCTGTTATTCATAGTATAGTAAACAACTCAAAAAGCTGTCTTATAATCTGAAATGAACTTCATAATGATATATATTATATATATATATATATATATATATATATATATAATCTCTTGAAAATTATTAGCAATAACAATTTATCAAGATAAAGCCACGAATGTCGTGGCGAAACGTCAACTTTTTAATAAAATCGAGTTTTTTAAGATTCAACAAGCCTGTTATTGCTAATAGTTTTCAAGAGATTAGAAATAGTTCGCAGGCAACAACAATTCGAATAAATATATATATATATATATATATATATATATATATATATATATATATATATATATATATATATATATATATATATATATATATATATATATATATGTATATATATATATATATATAAATTGTTCAGAAAGATTTCCGCGATCGGAAGTATTTGAAAAACTTGGTTCACGGAATGAACCGCGTGAAAGATTTGAAAAATCTCGACGTTTCGGCTCCTTTTGCGAAGCTATCTTCAGGAGAATTAGAAGGGGAATAATTCAGAATCGTGGCCTCAATCTGCCTACTCCACGAATCGAATTAGGAGGAATCGGAAACAATACGATTGCGTGGTCTCAACCTGCCTACTCCACCAACCGTACTGCATCTTGTCAACTCTGAAGTCTCTATCTGCCTACTCTTCAGAGTCAACTGACGGGCCGATCGAATGAATGAATGAATGAAAATACGTTTATTCAACTATTTGGGGGGATGGGGTACATTTTTGTTATCTAGCTAAATATTTTATTGTGGGAAGTTATAAGGTTTTACAACCTTCTTCAACCCTGGCTTTACTTAATTATTCTCTAACATTTACAATATTAATAAAAAAATCCTAATTTTCCTATCGGGGAATGCGGCTGCGGCCGACTTTTTTGCTAATTACGTGCCATTCGGTCCAAGGTCAATATATTTCAACTGACATTAGATGGTAAGGGAAACCACAGAAAACCTTTACCCACGCAATGTACTGATATTCTTACTTATAATATAAATTTACAAAATGGTTTGACAATAGATACATTAATTTGCTGACGTTTCGCGCACTAACCGAACCGCACTCGGTTTTTCGGAGACGGATTGATTTTTCCTCGCACTGTCGACACTACTCGCACTTTCGGCACTACTCGCACTTTCGGCACTACTCGCACTATCGACGTTTCACGCACTTTCGGCACTACGCGCACTTTTCGGGTCAGCGAATTATGAGTGGTATGTCCTCTAGGTGGTCGAGGACTTCATCAGGAGGGTCTTGAAGCACTTGGAGGATTCTGGAAGGGGGGAAAGGAAACCTTTTCTTTGGCCTTCTGCAGAGAACTCTTCGTCGACGGTGCCACGGCGTCATGAGCGTCGCCCGGGCTTCGATGTTGGGACCGTGCAATGTACGTTGGGCGTATCGAGCTTGGAGATTTCGGAGGTGTTCGAAAATGGGGGGAATTTTTACGTGTTCGTGTACTAAGTGTGACGGATAACGTCTGTCTAGACGGAAAATACTACGGCAGATTGCTCTTTCGCAGCTCTCCAACTGTCGGACGTATCTGTGAGGTAAAGTCGAATAGAGTAACGATCTATATGCTACTACTGGTCTTATGAACGTTTTATATACGTGTTTAACAGAGTTTGAGGATTACATCCACGAAATTCTGCCTCTTAGAGCATATAGAATGTTAGATCTGTTTCGGACTTTTTTGAGTGTGTTTTGAAGATCGGATTTCCAATTGTTGTATTGATTGAATGTGACTTCCCAAGTAAATAATGTCCTCCTGAAGTTCGAGATTTTCACCCCATAACCTTAGTCGGACGTCGTTTTTGTTGAATTTACGTGTTTGAGTGTAATTAGGGTGATGGAAAAGTATTGTTTGTGTTTTACTTGGGTTAGGTGTTATTCTCCATTTTGCTCGCCCACGTACTGATCCGGTCTAGGTGGCCCTGCGCTATGCGGTTGCATAGTGTCGACGTCCTCGCCGTGGTCCATATCGCCGTGTCATCTGCAAAAAGCGAAATCTTTGTATCTATATTTAAAGGATGGGGAATATCGTATGTGAAAAGGAGGTAAAGAAGGGGAGCGAGAATCGATCCTTGCGGAATTCCCGCTCGTGGAATAAATGGTTCGGAAAAGGAATTTTTGTACTTTTTATTCTGATGCTGCGGTCGGAAAGATAAGAAACTAAAAGTTTAATCAGATGGAGGGGGAGATGGATATCCTGAAGCTTCCGAATCAGACCGGCATGCCAGACCTGATCGAACGCTCTCTTGATATCGAGAAAAGTAGCGAGAACGCAGTCACCAGTATTCAAAGCTTTTGTTACGTCGGTATGTAATTTCAAAAGGGGATCGGAAGTGCTACGGAAGGGCATGAAACCATGTTGAGTGTTTGGGATGATATTACGTGCATCGACAAAACTTCTGAGTCGCTGGCAGACAATTCTTTCGAACACCTTACCAACGACATTCAGAAGAGATATCGGCCTGTAATTGTCTGGGGATGAATGATCTTTGAACGGTTTTGGAATAAAGAACTGTCGTGGCCTTTTTCCACGCATGCGGGAAATAACACAGTTCGAGGCATCGGTTGAAGATTTTGGACA